>BMAW01006005.1:62678-117233 GCA_019974015.1 Nephila pilipes | reverse complement strand
GGAACGATTGTATCACCCTAAAAGGTGATTAACAAAAGGTGTTATGTTGATGAATAAAAAAAAATTTTGCAAAAAAAATGTTGTTTTCAATGTTAGACTCGGGAGTTATTGATCGATGTGTTACTTGGTATTCTGTCTTTTTTTGAAAAAAAATTTAGTATAACATTTAAAAAAATGAAATAATTTTTAAGAAATAGATAACTTTGCTAAATAGATCCTTAAGTATGTTTAAAATTCATCATATATTTATATTAAACTTCTTCATATTTAAACTTGAAAACAAATATTTCTCAAATGATACAGAATGAGATTTTAAATAGATACAGCTAAATTAAAAATATATTTTATAAAACATTATATTTAAAACGTACCTAGAATGGCATTCACTGCATCAGCAAAAGCATCAGGATCAAAATTTATTTTTTGCTTTTTGTTCTTTTGAGTGCAAAGGACTGGTTCCACTCCTTCAACATCTGAGCGACTTTGAACAAATGACTTTAACCCACTTGTTATTGTCTTTACAACCTTAGTTTCATTTTTTTGATTAGACATTTTTTCTAACATTGAATCAAAAATCTCTGGAGTAATATCCATCCAACTATCATCTGTAATTAATTAAAAATTTTAATAAATTTATAGGAATTCAATTTTTAAAATAAAAAAAAAACACTTAAAATTTGAATTTAACAAACAGATATTTGCAAATAATAGCACACATATTATAATGCAAATACAATTTCATCAATTTTATACTTCTAATGAAACCCTTGCATATATCATCTAAATTATGATAAGTAAATACAATAATAGCATAAGGTTTAGTTAGAATATTATTGCGCTGAGTACCATCTTTCATTTACAAAAGGAGGCAAAATGATAACATAGCTTCCTTGGATTGAAAAAATTCTAATGTAATTTACAATTAACAGCCACAAATACAAATATGAAAAGAAATACACTTATATAACTCTATCATAATAGTGCACAGGCTGTAGGAAATATTGCAGTGCTTACTAGACTTCCCTATGTCGAATAGCTCAAATCCAGTTAAGTTTCTGCCTTTTATAGTATGGTGAGGTAAAGGATTGAATTTTCTAGAAGCTTCATCATATCTCGAGTGCCCAGCTTCTCCATGCCTCAAAACTCTGAAATTCTCTAACATGCAAATGATGCCATATTTAGTCACCAAGTCGCCAAAAGTAACACTATGTCCTAAAATCCTCGTAAGATACAATGATGAATTTAAGACTTTACATATTTAGTCATGTCTAATACACGGCTTAAGTTATATACTTTTTTCAATTGCATTTAATTTCTTAAAGTAATTTTAAAGAGATTTTGTACGCAGCAATGATAAAGGAATTATATTAATCTGAAAAGTATCATACATACCATCTGCAGGCCTTAAACTTTTTTCTGCTTCTTTCATCTCTTCAAAATTAATGTTCACAGTTCGAAGGAGTTTTTGAACACGAATTCCAGGGCTTACATTGGATGAAGTTCCATGTTTCAAAGATGATAAATAAAATTCTTTGGCTTGAAGCAGAAGAGTATTATGTATTTTGGAACCTTCAACTTCGTCCTACATGGAAATGATAAAAGCAAGCTCTTTGAGTGGTAGACTAATAATAATATTAAATAAGAGATGAAAATGTAAGAACAACATGATAAAGTGATCTAATATTAAAGTATTACATACTGAACTGTGAAGAACAGTTTTTCAATACTTTCAAAAAGTTTTAGAGAAATCTACCAGTAGATTAATGATATAATCAGGACATATTAAATAATAAAACAAACAGTAATTATTGAAAAATAGTTTAAAGTTACAAATACATTATGGATAAGCAAGAATGGAAATAAATTTCCTCCCTTCCTTGTGTTAAAAATTCAACATTTTTATCAGAACTTTAAATGTTTTCTAAAAAGTCAATTTTCATGATATATAGAAAATATATAATCTCAAAAAGCTTGGTTCACTTTTCTGCTTTCAATGCTTTAAGATGGTCTAATCATTTATCTACAATTTGTAGAGCCCAAGTAGTTAGCAAATTTTTTAGAGCCCAAGTAGTTAGTAAATTTTGTTCAAAAAATTATTCTCACATTTTATGTTATACAAATGAAAATAAATTTGCTGAAAGTAAATCTTTAAATAATAAGATCCTTAATGATGATGTTGGTTATAGTATACTTGTAAAATAATACATTTTCAAAACAAATATACATGTATAAGTTTAAATGGTTTAGATTAAGTTAGAATATTATTTGACAGTGGTTCAGTAAAATGTTTTAAAATTAGAATGTTTAGAGGAGGAACTATTGTAACACATGGATCAATAAGTTCCGAGACTTCGTCTCTGAGTAACTTTTTAGATAAAAAATTATTTTTCAAATCTTGTGCAGTTACGCTCAAAGATCCTGAAATTTAAGAGAGAAGAAAATTATATAGTGAATACTATGTTATTAATAAATAATCTATTTAAAACTTAATTCTTATAAATTCAAATCAGTCATTCGAAATTAATAGTTTATTAGCTCATTGAAATAATAACACATGGATCAATAAGTTCCGAGACTAACCCAGAGATGGCGCTCGTAGTAAACCAGTATCCAGGTCTTTCTAGAGTACTAACCTTTGCTTGAAACGTGTCAAAATTTTAAGTCGATCGGACCAGAAGCAGCTGAGTTATCGAGGTTGGAGTAAAGTCATTTTGTAGTTTGTTTAAAAAATGGAAAAAACCGAGTTTCGTGTTCTGACAAAACATTGTTTTTTAATGGGTAAAAACACCGTGCAAGCGAAACAATGGATTGAAAAATGTTACCCGGACTCTTGTCCATCAAAAGCAACGATTTGTCGGTGGTTTGCCGAGTTTAAACGTGGTCGTACCGACACAAATGACGCGGAACGCTCGGGTAGACCTGTGGAAGCCGTTACACCGGAAAATGTGAGGGAAGTGACAAAAATTATAATGAAAGATCGTAAAGTGAAGCTCCGTGAGATTGCTGAGATGACACAGATATCATATGGAAGTGTATTTACTATCCTTCATGAACAATTGAGCATGAAAAAGGTTTTTTCCAAGTGGGTGCCGCGATTGCTTTCGATGGAACAAAAACAGCGACGAGTCGATGATTCAGAAAGCTGTTTATCGCTATTTACTCGCAACAAAAAAGATTTCTTGCGTCGTTACGTGACCATGGACGAAACATGGATACATCACTACACTCCAGAGTCGAAGCGGCAGTCATCTGAGTGGCGCACAGCTGGCGAAAGCCGTCCGAAAACGCAGCAGTCAGCTGGCAAAGTCATGGCGTCAGTTTTTTGGGATACGCATGGCGTGATTTTCATTGACTACCCCGAAAAAGGTAAATCGATCAACAGTGATTATTATATTGACTTGCTGGTGCGTTTGAAGGAGGAAATCGCAAAAAAACGACCGCACAGTCTTGGGACTTATTGATCCATGTGTTACATGGTCTAGTTGGCAGAATTGAGAAAAAAAAGACACTCCCAAAAAAATATCATAATGATATAAATAATTATAAAGTTTCTCTTGTGAGTTAGATGGTATGGATCAATAAAAAATTTGTCTTTTTATACCATAATAAATGATTTTGAGTGATCAGTGGTCAATAAAATTAAGCAATCTGGTATTTAAGCAAGTGATATTTCTATTAACAAAAAAATTGTATGAATGAAAAAGATCCAAACAAAATAGAAATGTTAGTAGCGGCTGACTTTGATGGAGGATTGTTCAAGAGTAAAATCAAGCAAATATCTAACGTACTAGTTGTCTGCATACACATTTAGGCTGGATGTTGATGGAAGTATCTGGGGAAAAAACTGAAAACTATGTGACACTATTCTTACACCATATTAACTAATAGAATAATCCAGAATTATGGAAATTAGATACAATAGGTGTCCCAAATTCTGAGGAGAGCCAATCTAAAAAGGAATAAGAAGAGGCTGCAAAAATATATATATTTTGCAAATGCTATAAAAGATCAAGAAGGCAGTTAGATGGTTAATATACCTTAGAAAAAAGATCCTCCTCCTCTAACTATAGCTGCAGAAAGATAGCTGAATAAAGACTTGTAAACTGTGTCAAATCATTAGAAAAGATTGGAAAATTATGAAACTGTGAAGAAGTGTTTAATGAGCGAGTGAAAAAATATATAATAAAAAAAGTAGAATCTTGTCAAGAAATAGTCAAACATTATTTACCACACAGACTGGTATTTGAAGAAAATTATACCACTACAGTTCACTGTTTTTGATTGTTCTGTAAAAGAAAAATTTTCATCGATCAATGAATGTATAGAAACAGGTCCAAATTTCATTGAACTTAAAACCTCTATAATTAATATGTTTCAATCTGGGGTGACTGCTGATATGAAGAAAGTTTTTTTTACAAATTGGACATCAGGAACATGACAGATCATTTTTGAGATTCCTTTGATAGAAAAAGGGAAAAAATGAAAACCTATCTATCAATACAATAGAGTAAAGTTCGAGAAATCATCTAGCTCAATCCTTTACAAGCCATTTAAAATTCCACTCAAAGAATGTTCGAGACCATTATAAGGAAACTGTACATACCCTCTACAAGTCATTTTATGTAGGTTATTTGGTATGCAATATCAACAGTAAAGAAAAACTGAATAATCTGATTGTTGTATTGTAGGCTATTTTCGAGAGAGGGTAACTTTGAACACTGAGGGTAGGAGCTTGCACTGACTTCTTCTGAGCAACTTGCAAAAACCGCAAAGATTATTTATTTATTTACAATATGATTGTTATAATTATTAAAGACATTTTGCTTCCTATTGAAGTCTACTCAAATAAAAATACATATAAAGCTGCATATATTTTAAACAAATACTTCATTATATTTTATTAAACATTTTCAATTCTTACTCTGAAGTAACCTTTGTCTTTCAAGCTTTTCGCAAATCGCCTCCATTGAACATCATTACAGAAGTCATGCTCTGAATCATTAGTTTCAATTTGCATCCTTGATTGTGCATTGGATGCAAGGATTTCAAAGCCACATGCCTACATTTAAAAGAAGAAAAAAACATAAAAATTATTGTTTCAGTTACTCAAAAAACAACAAAAATTACATATAAAGTCAGCTAAGCTGTCACAAAAGAATTGCTTAACTATTTTACTTATAGTTAAAAACATGTCATTCAACAAACTTTCTAACCATATTATCAATATAGAAAAATAACTATCAAAGAAAGAGTTTTGCCATATGTATTAAAAAAAACATCAAATTTATTTAATTAAAAAAAAACCACAATTACAAAAAAAGTAGACAATTTATTAATAATGAGAAAATCAAAGAATGCATACAATAAAAGAATGACATAATTACAATTACAACTTTATACAAAAATCATAAGTATAAAATATCGGTCATTTTTCTATTTTGCAAGTATTCCAGAAAAAGAAGCTTTATTGACATCCTCTAAGAACTTTAATTGTGATCAGCAATTTAAAGGAAAAACATCCTTTTCACATGATCATCATTAAAATTGTACATTTCATTCTAATGATATTCTTGATACCAAGAAATATTTCTGTTAACTAACTAAATCAGAAAATTATCCTCATATTTCAATGTAGACTAATCAAATTAGAAGTTGAAATATAATAATAAAAAAACAACAATAGAAATGAATTAAAGTTTTATCCTTTTACCAGTTTCATTCCCAGCTCATGACATTTTCTATCAGGATGATTAACTTCAGGTAAATTCCAACCTGTCATCTTATCTGGCTCATATTTTTGGGATGATAGTTGAGCATAAAGGCATCGTGTAAAAATAACCTACAAAATATTGTGTATACACACAAACTGATAATTAACATATAAAAAATAAATCTTTTATAACTTTCAATTCAAGAATTTAATGATAAAATAAATGTTCACATTTATTTTCTTAAAGCACACTTGATTCTAGATAACATTTATTCCCTTATAAAGTTATTATATTTATCACTTGAAATGAGTCATTTTTTTTAAAAAAATTAATCAGGTATTTTAAGCAATAAAACGTTTTTGATAGCAGATTAGTGAAAAAACTAAAATTCAATGTAATAATAAAATAAAAATTTTGTTAAAGAAATTATAATAAAAAAAATACCTTGTGATGGAATCCAAGATGGAAAATAAAATGATTTCCTACTTACATTTTTTCATACAAACTGATTCAACAAGCTATTTTAAAAACTAATTTAAGTATTGCGGCACTTTAAAAGATTTGTAAGTGATATTTAGCATAATTTAACTGAATTAAACTAGGATCAAAACCTGAGGTAGCTTGTTAAAAAGTTATATACTCTTATGCAAAAATTAACAATACATTACATTTTCAATGAAATACATATGCCATATACATGTAGTAATAACAGATAATTATTCTATAATCAGATCTGTGTAAAATTTCAAAATAACAAATTCATGGTTGATAATTATTAAAAACCCAAAATATAGATTTTAATATATGTTATACTTTTATGCTATTTTATTTTTATAATTTATAAATTACAAATTTTAAATACTAATTTATTATAAGGATTTATCCAAACTAACCTCTGACATAACTCTTGTTTCTGGTGCAAAGTACTTCATTGCTCGACAAGCCTAGAATAAAAAATAGAGAATTTAAAAGGATCATGATATATAGAGTCAGTTAACAAAAAATACTTTTTCAAAAATCAAAGTTACTTTCTTTTAAATGGTAAAATTTTAAAATTGTAATCATACTTTTAGATCAATAGGATCTCTTAAGTAGAATGCCTTAACAGCATGGGGCAAAAGGGTAGGATCTTCTTTCAAAATCGCTGCCACAGCACATGGAACATAACAATGAGCTCGATGTTTATATTCATCAATTCTCATAGGGTACCTTTAGAGGGGGGAAAAAAGGCAGTATATATTTTTTGAAGCTTTTTTCTATGAGAAATACATACATTGGGCTATATCAACCCATTACAACAAAACTTTCATGGAATCAAAAATTTCTAATGAATAGAAATTAACTGACAAAAATATCCTTTCCCTTTCAAAGAATTTTTTTTTGTAAACAATAAAATATGTGTAAATTTTTTTTAGTAGTTAAAATCTAAAATGATCCTTTCACAACAATTTCATAATTATCTTAGGGTAGCAGTGTCTAGAAATTATATTGCCACGAAAAATTTCCCGAATGTGTGAGAATGAAACCAATTCAACATTTAGGATAATGACAAATGATGCTTTATTTATGTCTTCATGACAACGCACAGGTAGCAAAGCTTGGACAATAACAGAACCAACAAGAAACTCAGGACTTGTACAGATTAGTCACACAGATACATGAACAAACAACATTTTTACAGACAATCACAGTTGTATCAACAACGTTCAGCTCACCAGCTTAATGGTTCTCCCTGTGGACAACCTCTGTAGTAATATTCTGCACTTCTTAAGAAGTTTCCAACAATTCCAGGGAGATAAATGCTGCTTATCTGCAAATTCACTCAGCACACTTAACTTCCAAGCACCGACAGCTTCCAATCGATTTCCCGATCAATCTCCGCAACAGGGACTCCAAAGACTGAATGGTTCCCTGCCCTTCAGACTCTTGGTATATTTATACCTCTTCTGGCCGGTTATGACCTCACAAGGGAAAATTAGCGAAAAGTCTGCAGCTTTCTTCCCATTTGATTTTTTGCCTAGTTTCCAGTACATTCAGGAACCTTCCATTTATTGCCAAAGTCTCCAAGGTTAAGGGATCATTGCTTAACCTTCCTTAGGCTTACTTACAATATGTCACTAAATGTTTCTTTCCCTTCATATAAGATAGCTGCTCAAGTTCTCAACCAATATTGACATAACACTAAGCTAGAATCAGACAGCATTTGAAAAAAGATTAATTGGTTTTGTTAACATTGTACTAGAAGCGACATGAGGGTTAGTGGTGACAGACCAAATAATTTTGAACCTTGGTCAAGTGATGATGACTACACCTGATTATTTGAAAAAAGAAAACTTCCACTGTTCACAGTAATCTATATATCATACAAATATATTAGCAACTATAACAAATATATTAACTCTTAACAAATATATTAGCAACTATATAGCTTCTAAAAAACAAGGAAAGTTAAATATACAAATTATGAAACATTACATGGGCATTAATATAATTTTAAGATGTATATATAAAATAAAACGCTTAAGGTTTTTCTGACTAATAAGCAATTATGCATATTATTTCAAGACATTTTTTGTGATAAATAATGAGAAAGTGTTAATATCATACTCTTTAATTCTGTTTTTAATAGCTTCTTGAACAGAAGGTGAGGCTCTAGTGACAGAGGAGAACTGACGAATAACAGAAATGGCATTGGACAAAGTAGGGGTGCCATTTGGTAGAGGAGTAATATCAGCAGGACTGTGAGCAATGGGTATGATATGGAGAGCTCCTTGATAAATAAAAATCTGAAGGAAATTTTTAATTAAAATGTTACAGAATGAACAAAAATAGAAAGTCAAATATTTGAAATAATACAGTAGATGCTTATACATTTTTAATGTAATTTAAAAATCATTTTTTTAATATTTAAAATATAGAGACTACTGTTTATATATTAACAACTTTGTTCTGGATTAGAAATCTGCATCATGTTTAAATCAAGCATATCGAACTTGTGGCCTGAAGGTCGCATGTAGCCTGCAATGGATTTTTTTGCAGCCCAGACAAAATAGCAGCATCCAATACAAAACTACTAAAAATATAACAGCTTAAAATTTTTAAATTATAATAATGCTTAATATTTTATAATGAATTAAAATCTTTGCTAAAAATTATAACTAGTCTTGCTAAATCCATACAATATTTCTTCCATCCATAACAGCAAGTATTTGAGGAATGTAATAAAATAATACCTACTATATTAATATTCATCTACTTCCTTTTTAATATGCATAATATTAAATATTCTGCTTTCAGACAACAAGAAAGATATATTAATTTACTGCTTATTAATGCATACAACAATGGAGGCACATTAGCATTCAAGAAAAAGACAAATTTCTAAAAAAATTATTTTGTTTTAATAATTTGTATAGTTTGGGTCCTTGTACTCAGTATGTCTTTATTGAGACTAGGTGGTAGTAAAATTAAATGAAAAATGGTGGATGATCATTGATACTTAAGTAACTTAAGAATTTTTGCTGTGATTTATAAAGTAATGCATTCGATATATAATAATGTTTCATTGATATAGCATAAAGCATCACAACGAGCCACACAAGCACTTTGATGCAAATCACAAGTAAGAGTGTGAGTGATGGTGAAGTTTAATGGCACAAGAGCCAGATGTGATCATGCTGCACCAAACAAGGTGTAACTGTGATCTAGATGTTTGAATGAGTAGATGTGATCTAGATGATAGTATTTTTAATGGAGTAAAAGCCATGTGTGGCTGTGAGTCAAACTAGGTAAGTGAGTGAGTGTAAAGCTAGTAAAATGTAAAGATGTGATGTGCAAAATACTCAAAAAAGAATAATTGGTTTACAAGAAGGAGGGTCGAAAATAGAGAAGGATCGCTAGGGTATCCCAGGGGCATATCACTAATGTTTACCAAAGATAATAAAACCCATGGGAAAGAAAAAGATCACTAGGGTGCCTTGGTTGAGTGACGTCCATACCTACCAAAGGCAAGCCTCTGAGTTACAGTGAGACTATTATTTCACACTCCGTCACCACATGTGTACAAGTAACAGTACTTCATGTATAAAAAAGAAAATTAAGAAAAGTGTAGTAGAAATCCTTTTGTAAAATTTCCAACATCAATGTTTCTCATTTCCCTTACATTACTTGTATAGTTACAAAGAAATAGTAAAGGATCACTAGGATCTCTTTACAGTAGACTAAAGACACAAGTTCAGATTCTTTTTCTTTACCATAGGTATTTCATCTATGAGAATCAGAGGACTATGCAGGAAAAAGTATATATGCAACATCTGGCTCAGTTTTCATTTATTCAAGAAATTCACTGCTTGGTTTTGAAGTATTAATGGTGACTTTGTCTTGATGCAGTTTCCCTCACAGAAAGTCATTGTGATAAAGAAATAGAATTTCTTCTGTAAATGTTAGATGTAAAACATTACCCTGATAGTATGAGTATATTTTAACATTGTTTTCCACTAATCTTGCAATGTTACAGAAGACTGGGATAAACATAAAGCCTTTATAGATACATTTATTTGCATTCTCATATAATTTATTTGCATGCCTGGAAATTTCTTTTCTACATTTAAGATGGCAAATAACCTTTTTTTTTATTGCAGTCACTTAGATAAACTTATACTTCATCAGAGTAAACAATGCATTTCCCTACATCTGCCTTAGAACAGGGTTTTACAAAGAATCTTGCGTTGCATAAGACTGTGAACATTTTGCTTACTATTGCTACAAAGGTTTGCAATAATTCCTGCCTCTCGAGTAGATTAACTTTAGTTACCAATGACTTCAAGTTTAGAAATATTTGAAACAGTACATTTTTTTTTCAGGTATTCATTTGGAGTTTTTTTTTTTCATCATAAAGTAAAGATGGACAACTCTTTCCAATCAATAATGTTAATTTTACACTTGTACCATACAATTTGCATTTTTTTAAATAACAGATTAAGAATAATTAATCTCAGAAAGAGAAAATACCTATCCTTGAAAACAAGGCTTGTTTACACCTACTGTTTTGAAAACAATACAATAATTTAAATTTCAATAATAAGCTGACAGTAATCTTTCCCCCAAAATGTTTGTGCTATTAAAATCCTGTAACAAAATCATTTTAAAACTGTGCAAACACCCACTATGTTAACAAAAAAAAAAAAAAAAAACATAGATCTAAACTAGAATCATTCAGAGAATAGTTTAGATATGTTAAAAAAAATTAAATGTTTGATATGCAATATATTAATAAATTGGTTGGAATGCAGTATAGCCCCTCCACCACTGGCAACAGAATTTTGTAGATGATAAATTGCCAAATGTTGCAACCCTAGTTTTTCTGTTTCAGCAGGGAAATTATACATGGCCCACTGGAAATTTTAATTCTCAGTTTTTAATTTAAGTTCACTAATTTTAAGTAATAGTTTTTATACTAATATTTTGCATGCTTTTATGTAATGGTTTTTATTTTTGTTTTTGCGCCTTAGTTTCAAAACCAAAACTTTTGCCCTTTAAATGAATTTATTGGGCAAGCCATTATTTTGCCAGCGGAGATGTCTTTAATTGATATGCACTCTCCTTGCAGAATTTTTCACATGCTTCTTCAAATTTTAAGAATCAATGATGGTTACTGGTACAGGCACTAAAGAATAGAGTAAATATAAAACAATTTTTAGCGAATTCAGAAGTCAAAGGAAAGCTTCCTGTTACTGAATTTTTAAATTTTGAGAGCACAATTGTTTTAAAGGAATTGTTCCACGATTGGATATACACATCATTAAAGGATGAAAGGGAAGGATTTTCTGAAAGAGCATTAAGAAAGTCCATTGTTTTTCCTAAACTATTATAAATGTGCTGTTTTATTCATGTAACAAGATTGTGTTTTGGAAGGTTTTTTGAAGAGTTAAATGGTAATTTAGGGGCAGATCATTATGTTTGTGCAGAGAGAGATCTGTTTCCAAACGAATAATAATAGCTATGTTTCATGCTCTTTGAGTAATAAGATTTTGGGTTAAAATCGGGAATAGGGTGTCTCTTAGGCGATTTGCGACTTTTGGGAGTGATAATTGGTGATTTAGATTATGGTAACCCGAAGCATACTCAATGCTTAAGTCCCGGACATTTGGCAACCTATCTAGGAAGTTGCCAAGTTTTGTCACCAGTCTCCTACAGGAGACCCTATTTTCAACTTTAACCAAGATTTTGTTTGGTAGACGTATAAATTGAATTTGTTACAAGTTAAATAAAGATTCATTTGCAGATCGAAATGATTTGCATAGAAGAGAGAAATCTGTTTTATTGTGCACTATAATGTGTAACCACACAATGGATTTAAAGGAAAGGAGTGATTGAAAGATATATATGGCATTACAGTACAAAAAGGAGGAAATTCTGTAACATGATTTGTCGAAAGAGAGAGAAATTTATTTTTGTGAGTGATGCTCCTTGAGTAATGATATTTTGCTTTGGAAGGAGCAAATTAATGAGTTTGAGAGAAATGAAGATCCAGTTGTAGTTGAAAGATGGACAAAAGAGGAATAATTTATGTTAATGCTTTTTGATATTTCATTCAGGAATTCATTATATATATATGTTCTTTATACTGAGGAACCACTAATAAAATAGATTAATAAATTTTTGTTCATATTCTTTTATTCAGCACTTAGGAGTTCATGTTACTTGGTAAAAACTTCCAAATTTTGTGATTTTCAAAACAGCATTAGTTGGTGGGGCTAAAAACTGCATTTTCACCGAGAAATTTATTAATTTGAAATTTGTTTCAACTATTTATAAAAAATCAAATCAACTATGAATTACTACTTGAAAAGAAAATTATCAATTAGTATAAGACACAACAGCTAATTAGTACAACTTAATTCATAACCATCACTGTGAAAATGTACTACATAACTACTTAAGTTCAATATTTCAAATATTTATCATATACATATTATTCCCATTTACACAACATTTAAGTTGAGTTTACAGGTATAAAAAGTTACCAAGATACTGAAATAAATAACGATAAAATAACTGCAAGCAACGTATCGCAGTAACTGATTAGCAGTTACATAACTCGCAAGGCTATTTCATACCGTTCAGTAATTAAAGAATAACTTTCAAAAATTTTCACCAACCCTGTTTTCAGAAGAATCGGGATTTAACCATTTGGGCAAATGGTCAGCAGCTTCAATAAGCAAAAATTCTCCGTCATTGTCTTGAATTCTAGAAATAGAAAATATGAAACCAATGACTCAAAAAAGGAAATACACGTTTAATATCTAACATTTGAAACCAAATAATTTTTTCAAAACTCACTGGATAACTAAATTTTTATCTTTTTCAGATAAATAAAACAACAGGTACACAATAAACCATTCATCTTCAACATTATCTTCAAAAGTGGTAATCCCCTCTAAATAAACAGGCAAGTCTAGAAATACGAATTATGATACATTACTTTTCATCATCAAAATATCATTTTTGAGTATCAAAGTACAGCTAATTAGTACGAATATAAAATATTCACCCGTATTTAATGATTCCACAACTCGTAAATTAAAAGGATCATTTTGCCAAATATAACGTCGAAGGAAACCAGTAATATATGATAAATATTTTTCGGCACATATATCTAAGATATCCCGATTTATTAAATTGCTATTTCCGTCTTTATTTGTACAAAATAATTTATAAATGACAGTATTTTCAGTTGCAACACTGGAAGAAGCCATGATTGTTTTGTTTCCAGATTTTAGAAGTGACAAGATACATGCATCGAGTTCAAGTGTCTACTTCTGAAATAATTTCAGTAATAAAAAAACTTTAAAATTGGCAAAAATATTTTGATTTTTTAAAAGCATAACTATCTATAAATAAAAAGCACAACATTAAGGATTTTATTATTTTGTGCTTGCATTTTTTTATTGGAAATTAATACCTTTGGTGAAAAGAATGATGTTTTCAAATACATTGCTAATAATAAATTTGGCAATATCTTGTGTTTAGCAGACCAATATGATGTAATGCCCCAAAAAAAGATTGTGTTGTCTATTGGTCTCTCAATATGCACGTCTGCTTATGAATTCAAAATTTAGTTAGAACTTACATGTCGATTTCCGTAGTATATAATTAATTGATTACTTTAGAAAATCGCTTAATTCTACTTACACGAATGAAATTAGGTAAAGCTAGAAAAATAATATGGTTTTGTTTTTGAAGAAGAGCTTTTGAGAATAACAAAACTAATATGTTTTTTTTTATAGATAAAAGAATTTTTCTTAGTGAATACTGATTAAGAAACTCAAGAAATATTAAATATAGATTAACTAATTTATTTAATCCCTCTTATGAAGCATTCGGAAGGAACTGATTGATAAGAAATTGTGTAATGAAAACTCCAAGAAAATTTTCACATTATTTACCGTGTTATCAATGAGTCAACTTGTTTTGAAGAAATAGATAAATTAATGAAATTAGAGCTCGATTTGTTTTCTCAAATCGTTATTGTATACTTTGAGATCGTTGATATATGTATTGATTTTTTGTTTTTTGAATTCTTAGAGTCTCTCAAATGGATGAAACAAATCCGATTGGATTGTTTTTAGTAACTTCAGGTAGTAAAGGGGATCGTCTACTATTTAGGTATCCATTCGGCATTGAAGTGAATAAAGATATTGACAAAAAGAGTAAGTAATTGATTTAAAATTGTTTCTCTAGAAATGATATTTACCTGTCCCCCTGGTTAGGATACTTATAGCTTTGCAATTTTAATTTATTTGTAGGTCTTTTCTATGTTCGATTTTATTAAGAAATATATTAGATTCTTAATCATATTTTTATTTTGTATTTATAAGATTTTGAAAATTAATTCTCAAAGCAAAATATAATTCTTCAAAACTATAGAAAACATTTATAGTTCTCATAATTCTGTGTTAATGGTATAAAATTAATTTATAAATATTGTGTCGCTAGAGAAGAAACCATTTATCAAAATCAAAAATGGAAATCAAATATCAGAATTTATTTCAAATTGTTTGTATATTGAATCAAGATATTGGTAAAAAAAATTCATAAGTTCAATCTTAATTAATTGAAAATGGGAGTACTGTATGAGAAAATTTTTATGACACGTTATTAAGCAATTGTCAAAGAGATAAAGTTTTTTGTGAGAAATAGGAAAAAAAAAAAAAAAAAATAGAGAATTGAAGATTCTAAAAATGTATTAGAATTATTTCTTGATAATATTATATTTTCTATTTCCTTAAAAGTTTTAATCAGCATATGTGTCGTTTTAACAAAATAGTACTATATTTTGTTACATTACATTGATAATATCAATGATATTTCAGAAATAGTTAAATTTTATTTTGCCTTTGTACAAAGGAATACTGTAATTACTTTTCTTAGTTAAATAATTATTTTGGTTGAAATAAGTTAATTGAATTCATTATTTGATTTTGAATTATTTTGTCTTTGCTTCTGTTTCCATTTCAACAGAAAATAAAAAGAGCCCTTATGCCTTACTGAATGATAATAAAGATGATCTTCATATTCTTCAGTAAGTAATTTTTTTTTTTGTGCTTTTTTTTCTGATTTACATTTTTCATTATCTTACTATTTTTGGTTTAATGCATATGTACTTATGAATTAAGAAAGATATTTATATAGAATATAAATATCTTATATAGAATATAATTTCTATATATAATTATAATTTCTATATTTCAGCAATAAATTGTGTTTACTAAACAACATCAACAAAAACATAAGAGGAAACCTAATAGCAATAATTTTGTTTTTATGTCGAAAACTAAATAATTATTTTTATGTACTGTTAAGGAAATAATAATTTTAGATATGCATTTTAATAAAAAGTATTTTCAATTTATTATCAGATTGTATTGTTAACTAATCAACAAATAAAAAAAAATTATACATTTTCTTGGAACTGTAAATTATTTATATAAATGACAAAGTTATGCATCCTTATGCATGGATACATATTAGATTATTATTGATGGTTTTCTGTTCTTGCAAGAATTTCCTTTTAACTTAAAATACTCTCATCATGAAAAATTTAATCTATTTAGTGGTATTGTAATTCAACAAAATTTTATCTATCATTATGATTGTTTACAAATTTTATTCACAATTTGCAAATGAAATATTTTGTAATTTTGGGAAATTTAGGGTGGTATATTAAAAATTGAATATCAATGGAAATTAAAAATGCATATTCATCATTTTTAGATAAATATATTATTCTGAAATTTAATTTGAAATTATCAATTTATATTTTGCTTAGAATTAAGTCAATATTTAAATTATTTGTTTGAAATACTTTTTTTCTGATTTTGCTATTGAAAAATAACTTCAATTTTTAGATCTTCATCATGATTTGTATGAATATTTTTATATATATTTTTTTATCATGCAATTTTTTAAAAGAATATAAATTTTATCTTTCCTATTTAGTGAAGAGTCTTGTGAATCAAATGAGTGCAGTTTAACTGGGTAAAAATTTTATTGTTTTTTAAAAAATTAACTGGGTACTTTTCTGTTAGCTCGGTACCAAACAAACTGTCTTACTCAATTTCATTTGAATTGTGTTAATTAAATGTAATTAAAGTAAATGTCCACCAAAACCAAATATTATTTTTGTATCAAAATTTAGGCTTGGTGATAACTGTGCCAACTTTTAATATCAGTGGTTTTTATCAGGTACCCAGCTAATGGAAAATTTACCATAAACATTTATAATTGCTTAAAAAAGGAGTATTGTTTTGTACATGATGATTAAATGTGTAATAAGTTATTCAGAATTTCCTTTTTTAATAACATATTATTTATTTTAGTCATGTCTTGATAAATTCCTGTTGTACTTGATATTAATAGTTTCAAAATTAGATTAGGGTGTGAAGCAGAACTTCTTATTTAAAAAAATTTGTTTAAGGAAACACAGTACTCTATGAGCAATTTTTTTTGCATTAGATATTTATAAGAAAAAGTTTTTATTCATTATATATCAATATCCATAAAATATGTGTTTCAGAAAAAGAAAAAAAACCCAATCTTTTACACAAAAAAATGTTTTTTTAAAAAAAAATCAAAATCTTTCAATATTTTAAAATTTCTATTACTTCTGCAAATTTTAATATTTGTAAGGAATTTTTTTGTTGCTCAATTTTTCAAAAGCTTTTCTCACAGTTCTGTGCATCCATTTAGTTCTACTAATATTATGTATAGTGTTACATTTTTTTTTTCTTCTATTGAACTCTACATGAAACAATAAAAAGACAGCTACATGGTGTGACTATAAAATAATGGGATGATGCAGTAAAATATTTTGTTTTGATCTCATGTATTTACTTATTATCACTTTCAAAATACACCTCACCTCTATCTGTACAATGTTCCATGCAAATTTTCCATTTTTCGAAACAGTGCTGGAAGTCTTCTGTCAGTACCTTCAAAACGTGTCCTGCTTTCTCTTTCACAGCTTCAATGGACTCAATTCTTGTTCCTTTTAATACAGATTTCACCTTAGGAAACAGGTAGAAGTCACATGGCACAAGATCCGTCGATTAAGTCAGATGGTTCAACACTGGGATGCTGTACTTGGCCAGAAACTTATTGACAGACAGTGCAAAATGACTAGTCCTTCCCCAGTTCAGGTCATTTATTCTTTCACAGAGTTCAGCAAGAATGTAAAGGTAGTAATGTTGATTAATAGTTTGATTTTCAGAAATCTGGTGTAGGTACACAATACCATAAACATTGAAAAAAAAAAACCAGTCATAGTTTTGAATTTTGATTTGCTCATTCGAGCTTTTTTAACTCTTGATGAAGGTGGACTTTTCCAGTGAATGAATTGGTACTTTGGTCATAAGTGAAATCCAGGATCATAAGTGAAAATACCATAATTTGTCACATGTTGTTATCCTTTCCAATAAGTTTAAATAATTTTCTGTGGCTCTCTTGGCACATACTTTTTGTATGTACTTTTGTATGAATTCTACATTCCTATTCCTACAGTTTTAGCAATTGCATTAACAATTAACTGTTAGTCTGATCACCCAGTCTACTGATTTTTTTTTTATATTGTCATTCGTTTTTGATGTGAAAAGGTGACCTGAGCATGAATAATCTTCAACGTCTTCTTGGCCATCTTAAAAATGCTTAAACCACTAAAAAATATACTTGTAACAAATATTCATTGCCATTAACTTCTTTCAATAAATTATAAGTTTTAGTTGTTCAAGATTCATGTGAAATTTAACAATTTGTTGCTCTATTGTTATTTTATCATTTTTACAATGAAACAAAAAAGTAACTAATATGAATGTAGGCTACAGCTATATGAATTTGTTTACAGAAGCGAGGGGCACTGCATCCAAAAGGAAGGCTTCACACTAAACAGCTGTTGGTCACTGGCATTTGGTGCATGTGTACTTCTCCTGTAACAGCATCAGTCTCGCTATTTAATATCCATGCCTCATATATCGAATTTTGTGGATTTCTTAAGAAATAATTGTTTATTTAAATATTTATTCCATGCATAGAATTATCAAACATATTATGCAAAGCAATCAGAAAAAATTTCATATTGATTACAGAAACATTTATAGATTTTATAAGTGCATGATCATGATGAAAAATAAAAATCTGAGAAAAACAGTTTAAAATTTTGAAGGTAAATGAAATGATGAGGCATGCTATTAAAGAAAATGTAAATTACTCAGTTTGTAATGGAGCGAGCTATGAAATTTTGTACATATATTAAATAAAATGGGACTATTAAAATAAGGGAATACCTTTATTTTCGTGATTTTTAGGGTACTGTTTCTCCTTGATAATGTAATTCTCATATGTTGTCTTTTGTATTTATATTAACTGGGTATGAGGATTTCTTTCTTCCCTGAATAAAATTTCATGTATCTTTCAAAGAGTGCTTCTACAATTTGAGACATTAATTTTAAATTCTCAGGGACAAAGTAAGTAGTACCATTTTATATAAACAGGTTAGACATATCAGAGCTATTTTTAAAAAAAATGTTTTTTTTTCAATTTATATTATAAATTGCTTTGAACTAAATTGTTGTACAAACATTTATAATGGTTACATGAATATTTGTTAATGATTCTAATTTAATCAAGCATCTAGCTTCTAAATTGCTACAAATATTCTTCTTTTCAAACATTTGCTGTATTTTGCATATTTAAAAGAAGTAGTAAAAGAATTAAAGTATCAATGATACAATAACACCCAAACTTTTAACTCCTGTATACTTTGTATATTTTGACTGGAAAGTTACTGGATTAAATATATTTGTTTGGTGTCAATTTTTCAAATAATATCAAGAATATAATTTTATCTCAATATTGTTTTGTAAGTAAAGAACTTTTACTGTAACATTATTTATTTTGAAAACATTAAAAATTCTCAACATAAACTTATATATATATATGATAGGTAACATTTTCACTTTATAGTTCTACTTTCTTACTCTTTTACATCTGCAAGAGAGGTGCCAGCAAAGATGTGATCCTTGTCACTTGACCGAGGTTTAAAATTTTAAGATTCTTTGCCAATAACCCTCATGCTTCTCTAAAGCATTAATAAACAGTTTATCAGTTTTTTACATCTGAAATTTTCAAAGTAGTAAAGGTTGCTAGTAGCAACTAAATCCATGGTTGAACTGTAATAAGATAAAAATCCAAATTATTTTTTCTGTTTATTGCTAAGGAATGATTAATCCAAGACAAGATATTAATGTTTTTTTTCCCCCAATGATGATGAATATACAATTTTATTTGTGAATTTGGGCGACAAGGCATTTTTTTAAAGCTATGCATAGGAACTAAAATACAAATAATACTATAAATTTTGTTCCATTTGTTAATTCTGTATGTTGACCATTCCAGTAACTTGAGTAATCATATTAGGCTTACTAAGGCTCTATTGCATAATTTATATTCAAAATTGAGAATCGACTCTTTTGTTCTTTGAAAAGAAAATGAAATAGAATCCATTTTAAAGGGAGAAAAATTTTAAATCTAATTGTTTGGAATAATAATTTTTATCTTATATGTTATTTAATTATTTACTGATTTATTTTTATATATGTATAAAGATTTAGTGAATTAAAATAGTTAAAAAATATTTAGTTTCTTCAAGGCTATTTTAGAATGATGCATATAATTTTTTACTCTTTTTCAGATTTGATGACAAACTTTTATCAACTTTATTTGCTGTGAAGCCCGAACTGTGCGGTGAAAAATTTGAGTTGAAGATTGAAAATGTTCGATTTATTGGACATCCAACTTATCTTCGTCACATTTCAAACAGGGAAAAAACAACAATTACAATGTTCCATGTAGTCTTTGCTCTTTTGGTAAGTTCATCAATTTTTTTTATATTATTGTAATAGTGTTATATATTTTGCAATTAGTTTGTTTTGGATTTAATGATTTTTTCTTTCTATTAATGATTGCTTTTATTTAACTGTCTTGTCACAAAAAGTGTTGTATTCTTTATTAAATTGCTGTGTTGATTTTCATTTTTGTATGCTGACAAATGTTAATGTAAGCAGCAGAGAAGGCTCAGATGCCAGCTAAATTATTTAAGAATTTAATGTTATTACAACACACTCAAAGAGAGATTACTGAATGTAGTATATTAACTTTGTGTATTAACTAATCAGCTTCAGGAATTCTTGTAATGGATATCAATAATTATAACAGTTATCAAAGTGACCCTACTTAATCATAATGGCAGCCATACTTTTATTAATGATGGTGTAATCGTAAGAACTGAACAACATCATGTGGATGAGCAAACAACCATTTAACAATGCTTGGTGTTTTACCCTCATCCACAGATTAGCACACTAGTTTGAGTCTAAATAGTTTTATTATGAAGGAAAGTCTTTATGACCTCTCTACTGCATGTATCTCTTTCAGACCTCCAGATTATATGGTGATATTATTTTGCAGTGCGATTCCTATTAATATTTTAGGTGTTACTTAAATAAAACGCACAGTAACCTAGTGGTCATTGTTGTAAACTTGTAGGATTGAGCCTTGATGCCACTAATGACCCACTATGTAGACAGGGCTGATGCACATTAAATCTGCCAACATTCTATGTTCTCCCATTGGTGTGGTGTCGAATTTAGGGGAGAATGGTTCCAGATCAGATGTCGTCCTCCTCACTTGACCGAGATTCAAATTACGAGGTTTGTCACCAATAACCCCTGTGTTGCTTCCATTGCGACATTAACAAAACCAATCAATCAACTTATATAAGATGTAAAATGTGTACTTGTGTGTATATATAATCACCTTGTGTTTGGCACAATATGTCCCATGAGAATTCTATGTCAGGAATTCCAAACAACTCACCGAGGCACCTTAGTGATCTTTTTCTTTCCCATGGGGTTTACTGTCTTTGGTGAACACGGGTGATGCACTCCCGGGATACCCTAGCGATCCTTCTCTATTTTCGACCCTCTTTCTTGTCAACCATTTTTATCTTTTTTTTCAACTTCACGTCTAGACCACAGTTTAATCTTGTTTGGCGCAGCATAGCCATATCTGGCTCTTGCGCCAATAAACTTTACATTCACTCCAAACAACTCACTTTAATATAAGTTCAAATTAAAAAAAGATTTAGCTTAGTTTTGTAAATCGGGTGAAAGGACAAATTTTCTTAATCTTAATCTCATCTGTAAAAATTGTTTCCTTTTGAAAAACATCAAATTATTTCAAAAACAAATACCACTATGAATCTGTTCTGGCTTTTCATTTTAACATTTAACTAATATTTATTTGAATGCAAATAATCAATGTGTTTCAATGATTGATAAATTTTAGTATTTATAAAAATTACAAATTTTCGTAGAAGAACATAATTTCTTCTCTAATATTTTTAAATATATATATATATATATATATATATATATATATATATATATATATATGTTCAATTTAAGTATTTCATTTTTACCCTGTAGCCACATTAGCCTAGTGGTAATGGTTGCGAACTTGCAACTAGCATGTTTCCGTCAAACTGGGTTCAAGCCCAGGTGCCACTGAAGGCCCATCACATAGCGAATAAGATAGATACACATTAAATCTCTCAAGGTCCCAAGTCCTCCCATTGGTATGGTGTGGAAATTTGGAGATTCTGGTGTCATCGTCACTTAATTCAGGTTTAAAATTATGAGGTCTGTCACCACTAGCCCTTGTATTATGTCCCAGTGCCACATCAATAAATAATCAAAATCATAACTTGACGAAGGTTTAAAATTATGAAGTCTGCTACCAATAGCCCTCATGTTGCTTCCAAGTGTGACATTAATAAGCAATGATTTTTTGCTTTTTTATAATTTTCAATACAGTTTCTCTCTGAATTTTTTTCTTTTCTAGAGTAAGAGATATGATTATGAACTTTTATAATTATGGTTTTAGTTTTCCATTGAGTTATTTATATATTTTTTTTGTAAGTTTTGCTTAAAACATTTGCTATTCTTTTCTCCTGACATTTTATGAATTATATATATATATATATATATATATATATATATATATATATATATATATATATATATATATATATATATATATATATATATATTTCTAAAAGTTTCTGTGTCAATTTTTTAATCTTTTACTTCATTACATTGATGATGAAAATCTATTATATTTATTTCTAGGCAGATGCTAGCTACTCTATTGTAGACTGTTATCATGATTTCAGTCAAAGATTCTCAATAGCTATTCGGAATGAAGAATGCCGGAATAGTTATTTAACAGCTCAAGTAAAACTCATGCAAAGTGCTCATGATGAAATTGCTTCATTGCCTGAAGGTAATTTTATTTTATAAATTGGCCATAACAAAGTATTATTGCATGTATAGTTTTTTTTTTATTTTAAAACTTTATTTCTGTTTTGGGAAAAAATCTTTGAAATATTTAATACTTATCAATATAAAGAAACACTAATGCAATATAATTTTATCAAATGCTTGTTTTTTGTAAGATTATTACTTTCGTATAGCAACACTTGCATATTGCTTAAATGTTGAAAAAGTTTTTTTTTAAAAGAGCTTAATTATTACTGGTTTTATTTATTTCTTTAATTAATTTATTGTTGTTGTTTTTAATTTCCATAAAGATTACATTTTAAACTGTATTATTGTATGTTTTTCAACATTATAAAAACTGATTTCATAATTTATAAGTGTGTGGATATTCGCTCGCAGAATAAGAAACATTTTGGCAGAATTTTAAAGTAAATAATCTTGCAATCATTGAGCATCTTTTATCCATGAAAGATATTTAGTAGTGATTTTTTATAATTCATTCTTCTTATTTGGGAAAATTACATATTCTTATCCATTTATTTCAATTAAAATTAAATGTTTGATTCACATTTTGTTAATGAAATATATAAGCCACAATAATTGTTATATTTTGTTTCCTTGTATTGTTGATAATTTCTTCACAATTTGTTTTTGCATGGTAGAGCTTTGGTTTTTTTTTTTTTTTTTTTTTTTTTTTTTTTATTCTAATCAACTCCATTAATACATTTATATCAAAACTGAACAGAATGTTCTAAAATTGATTAAATTCTTTTTTGCTTACATAGAACTGGGCTTGCACTTTGTGTTTGAATTTTAACCCACTTCCTTTCATTCTATCAGGCTGAAATCTTGCAAACACATACAACTATAGTGATAATACAATACTGTGGTATTCTCAAGCAGTGATGGACTTAGAGGGGGGCCCAGGCTTGCTTTTAATACCATCCAATTGAGATTGAATTTTTGCGCACTTGTAACTCTCATAATTGCTTTCTAATCTTAAATTTCCAGACTAATAGCAATAAAATGAATAAGTAAAAATCTGTCCTTTTGATCATATTACTTCAAAAAATTATAGAGCTTCACTAATGAGTGGAAGAAGCCATAATCATTTTTCTGTTTAAAAAAAAACTGAAGTTTATTTTTGGTGATTTTTTTTTAAATTCCTTTTTTTGTGTTTTAGTTATCATCAAAAATGCAGAAGTATCTGTAATCTATCTGTAGGACATATCCATTCTTTTCACAGATGAACAGAAAAATATAACAAAATTGAGTTATCATTTAACAGTAATATATTAATCTAATAATACTTAATAATATAGTGTTTATTATGAATCAAATCAAACAATATGGTTGAATGTTATAATTTCTGTTAAGTTCAATATAACATTTTATAATTAGTTGCAGCTTCATTGAAAATATCAGTGATGATTATTTTGTAAACAACATTATTATTATTATTATTATTATTTTTTTTTTTTGATAATTCAAATTATTTTTTAACACTTAATTTTTTTTTTTTACTGAACCCCTTTTTTACCCCTTTGAGTTTAAATTTATATATTTGACTTAACTATTGTATTTATTAAATCATTCTTTCGTTGGAGCCTAATTTGCAATTCATTAAAAATTACTCAAAATGTTATTTGAAAATTGGTCCTCTTTAGAGAACAAATTTTTCTTGGATCTGGATTGTTTTATTTTTCCCCAATGTGAAGAATGAGTACATCAGCTAGTATTTAAATAAATATAGGCATATGTATTTTTAATAGAGACAGGTATAATATATTTTTATGACATATTTATACTTATTGATTTAGGTTCCAAACATATAAAAAATGAGTGGGAAATATAATATTGTATGTGCATTCCTAAATTTTTTTCTTTTTTTCTCCCTAAAACTTTCATTTTTTTAGTGCTGTAATGAGTTTGATTTTTTAAAATTATTGTATTTTCTGTATATTATTGTAATGTTTTGTTTCAGAAATTGTAATAATCCAGTAATGCACAAATACTTTAATTCTAATGTTTCAGGATAAGCTGTAATAAGTGATCTTGACATTACAAATTAAAATATTTTTTAGGTCATACTGAATCTCCCTATAATTTAATTCTTTCTAGAAGTGAGTTAGCTGTGCAGTTAAAAGATGCTTTTGAAGAGTAAGTAGTTTTTCTCCCTTAAAATTTATATATAATATTATTAATACTTTTTATTATAGAGAATTCATATTAAATTTTATTCCAGTTTAAAAAGTACTGGAATAGTTCGTGCTAAAGTCAACAATTGGATTGAACTTAGTTTTTGTTTACCTATCAAAGTTCACAGACTGCAAGATGAAAGATTACTTGTTGAAGTATGTTTTTTACAAATTTAAAAAATATTTATACATGTATTTTAAGGGATGTAAAGTTCAGCATACTAATTTTTTTTTTCCTTTTGAATTTTAGCCTGAAGATATCAATGCTTGCTTAAAAGATTTGAGGTGGGTGATTTTATACTAATAAATATAAACATTCCAAAGTAATTTTTCTGTAAAAAAGCTTAATTTTGTATTTGTTGTATTAAAAACAGTGTTTTAAAGGTTTTGAGCCAATTATTTTATAACGTTTGAGAACATTAGTTTATTGAATATTAAAAAGAAAATAATTCTATTTCAATGTTATTTATTTGTTGCATTACTACATGGAAGAAAAACTATGAAATTAATTTATGAATTGATAATTTTAAAAATATATATATCATTGTGAATATATAGAAATTTTATCAGTTTATGTTAATAAATTGGATCTTCTAGGATTAGAAAATACGTTTTAGTATAGTTATCATTATTTATGTCTATGTATGAAATCTATGAGTTTGAGTTAAAAATGCAAATTTTGAAATTTAATGTAATGGAGATGATAGAAATTATTCTTTTCTTTTCATTATTCATAAATGCCACTACTCTATCAAAGTAAGCACATGCTGTCATTGAAATGGTGAATTTTGTTTTGATAATTATAAAAATTGCTGTTGCTATCAAGTGGTAAATATATTCAATATGCTTAGGTATTGATTTAATTATTAAGATGCAATTTTAAAATGCTGTAGTTAATTTCTATAGCTAAATTATATTTTGATGATTTTATAATGATTATGCTTTCTGAATACCAGATTTATATTTTATAGGCTTGAATCTATCTTATATTTAAAAATGCTACTTCGATATAAAGAACGTGAATCATTTTAAAATGTCTTGTGTCAGTTGATTATTAGTTTTTTTTTTACTCCAAAGTTTTAAATATGGCTTATTTATCTGAGTGCATTTTGTGTTTGATGACTTTTCTAAATGTAGTTAAATTCTATCAATCTAGTTAAATCTTAAATTATGTAATTTATTGTTGTTTTCTCTCTTTTATTTTGCTTATTACAGGCCATACCATGGTATGTTGCTACTTACTGATGCATCTGAGTTACTTAGTTCTCTACCTGAAGATTCATCCCCTGCATTAATAAGGTTAATAAGTGTCACAAGTCCTTTGAAGAATCTTCAACAGCTGGCAGCAGATGCAGATATTATTTTGTCTCATGTGAGATTTTATTTACTTTTTTAAAAATTTAATAATTAAAAATATTGACTATATTTTTTTTAAAAAAAATTACTTATTTTATTCTAATGTCATTGTTTAAATTTTAATATATTAAAAATAACATCAATTTTTATGTTTTCTATTGAAATTTTTTAATTTTCATTATCAGTATTATTTTTCAACTGTTAATATTTGACTATTGCTTTAAAAGATTTTAATGTTATCGAATAATTATTAAAATGAAATGTATTTATTGATTATTATTTTGAAAATAAAATTTTATTATAAATTTTTACTTTAATTATATTTTGATGCTAACTTATGAAAATTCTTTATATGTAGGTATTTCAGTTAGTGAGTCATTTACTTTATTGGGGCAAAGCAACAATTATTTATCCTCTCTGTGATAGCAATGTTTATGTAATATCACCATATGCTCCTACTCACCTGTGAGTATATATAGAACTAAATATTCCTGCATTTATTTCATCATATTATTTTTATTATGAGGTCAAACATATAAGACAATCATAGCTATACAAAATAATTTTTCTATAATAAATGTATTTACCTTAAAATATGATTTTAGATTGATCATTTTTGTGAAGTGCTTTCACCAAAAAAGTTTATATATTTTTTAAACACTTGTTACCTTTTTCTTTGCTTTTAAAAAGTAAATTAATGTATGTTTTAAGCAAATTATATATAATTATTACTTTGAGGGATGTCTAAAATTGTCTGGCATTTATTGTTTTATTAGTATTTAACTATCATTTGTGTAAATTAACTGTGCAGGCTATTATATTTATGATACTTAATTCTTCAAATGATCAGTATATGCAAATGAGCCACTTATGTTCGTAATTAAAAGAAAGTAATAATGTGACATGATTCTCAATTTATGACGACTTTTTTTTAAAATTCTGAATGATGTGTAGCATATTACTGTCAGTACTTTCTATTTTGTACATTATGCTTATTGAGTTTGAAATTGAAATTTCTTTGTATCCTTTAATTCATTATCAATCAACAGCAAGCAATAAACATCACATTTTTTTAAAATTTTATTTTTTGTGTGCAATTTTATTCTGATATTTAAGACTACTTTTTGTATTAAGTAACTTCTTAAGAATATTTTATTACAAATTAATGAGAACCCATAATTTATTCAAAAAAGAAGAAAAAGATTTTATGCTTTTGAGTTGATCGTAAATTAATGTTATATATTATAAAAGAAATTTTACATTTCCCCCCAAAAAATACATAATTTTTGTTGTTATTTTAGAATAAAATTTAGCAATTTAATTAATACATTATTCATTTGGATATATATATATATATACGAGGTATATTTAGAAAGTAAGGAACGTTTCCGTCTGACGTCGCTAAGCATGCGCCGATCATGTATATTTTGGTGTCTGCGGTCTCAGCATCTCAGTCGACGTCCAGCCATCAAAACGGGAATTCCATGCTGCCCGTTTTTTTGGTATTCAAATTTAAAATGTGCGCTGCAATTGAAAATCCTGCCAGTTGTGAGGTGCGGTCTGTGATACGGTTTTTGTTGGCAAAAAGAACCTATGGAAATTTATCGGCAAGTGTGTGAAGTGTATGGAAACAACGTAATGAATGAAAGTTCAATCCAGAAATGGTACATTCAGTTTAAAAATGGCCGAACTAATGTTCACAATGAAGAGAAGAGTGGACGTCCTAGCATTGTGACTGATGAACTGGTCGCTAAAGTTGATGAAAAGATTCGAGAAAACTGCCGTTTCATAATAACGGAGCTTTCGCTTAGTTTTCCTGACGTTTCACTGACTTTGTTATTTGAAATTGTCACGCAAAAGCTAGGCTACAGCGGCAGAAATCTATGACGAAGGAATTTCAAAGCTTGTCTACCGCTATGATAAGTGCCTCAGTTTGTTTGGTGACTATGTAGAAAAGTAAAATTTTAGTCACTCTTTCTGATGTATGTAATAATTTTTTTTTTCTTCTACTTAGTTCTTTTTAATTCCAAAATGTTCCTTACTTTTTGAAAAGCTCTTGTATTTGTTAGTCAGATGAGTTAAATATAAGTGTAAGGAGGCATAATTCAATAAATACATGAATTTTTCACATATATAGTTCATATGTTAAAAAAGGTTAATATATTTTACATTTATCTTTTATTGTAAATTACTACCTCTGTAGTTAGCAGTTTTTTAAGATTTCTGCATTCATATTTTCCTGGGAATTAAAGAATTGCATATTATGGCTTTTGGATGAATGAAAAATTATATCTGCCTTTTAAAAAAACAACAGAAAAAAATGATTGAAGTAAGTAATACCAATATTTTACTTTATTTCAAATAACACTTCACCGTTTTAAAATCTTTTTCAGTAATTCTTCACTAGAAACTAAATTCTGCGATCAGTTTTCAAATATGTCTCTCCTTGGAATCCTCAGTCAGTTCTCCTTACCTATTTCCTTAAGTGAATTGGACAACCCAATGAATTCTTCTTACCAGCAAGTGAGAATTTATATTCATATCTCAGATTTATTTGTATCTTTCTATTCTATTTTTTAAAAATATAATGCATTGGTAATGGCATCATTAATTACTTCACAAATATTTCTGAATTGGGAAGAGTAACAAAAGAACCCCTGTTTGTTTAAAAAAGTGAGAACACTCTGTGCAGTACTCCACTATAATTGTGTTATTTGCTGTTCAGAATTATTTAGAACAATTTACTTGTTGATGCATTGTAGAAGTTTGAGAAGGGAGGTTGACTCCACAGGTGTTATCCTCGCCACTTGATTGAGACTCAAAATTATAAGGTCCATTGCCAGCCCTCATGTTGCTTCTAAATGCAACATTAATAAATAATCAATCAAAAATATATCTTCATGCTGCTCAGAGCTGGAAATTCAGTAGGCAGCTGTTAGCTAAACAGTTTTTATTAATTGAATTATTAAGTTCAAATATGCAAAGAAATTCATGGCAAGTTTTTCAAAAAAAAAGTTTATTCAAATGAAACAATTTAATAATGAATAAAACAATAGCATCTTATTTTACCAGCTACTTTCTCATACTCTCATTTTTTCTCATCTCATTACAGCACAAGAAATCGCCTTTTTATGCTGCCACACTCTGGTATCTAATTGGATTAGCTTCCATATGTCAGGTTTAACTTTGTAAAGGTGGATCTATGGGAATTCACATTGTAGTCTTTCAACAATATATTTACAAGTATATTGAAAATATTAATTTCTCAACTAATTCTAACAAATTTAAGCCTGTTTTGTAGTTCATTTCTAATCAAAAAGGAATTGAAACAGAAGTTTGTTTTTCTATTTAATTATATTTTTAATTTTAAAACTTGGTTTTTTATTTTTAAATTTATGAACCAATTCTAGAATTATCACATTCTAGTTGGGTATTTATGAGATTGTAAGATCATGTGCACAATAATACATAAAAAATTTTCTTATCCTTTTATAATTTTCCCAAAGAATATTTTTGATTGTCAGCATGTCTTTTAGGTCTTATAATAAGAAAATAATTACTCTTAGCTGTTTTACTAAAGCAGGTTTATATATATTGATGCAAAATTTGACACAACTACCAATTTGAATTTGATTAAATCTGAGAATAATTATTACATATTAGGAAAGTGAAAATATAAGTATATGCTTAAAATGCATGCTTCAATAAAAATCATTACTAATATATAAGAAGTTTAAGAGATTGATGACCACTGTGTATTCATACAATATGAAAATAAGATGTAACTTTAATAAAGAACTTTTAACATAAATATTTTCTGTGACAACTTTTGGTAACATTGTTTGCTTATATACGATTATATTTTCAAATAGAATTTATGTATATGAATTAAATAAAAAAAAAAAATTGATTAAAAATAAAAAAAAATTTGTGAAAAAACTAAGTATATCCTAATTTTTGAATTAATTTACTTTGTATATAAGTAGACGTTCATATTGAAAATGATATATTAAGTTTTTATATAAAAAGGAGCTCAGGAATTCAAATAAGAATTAAAAAAAAATAATTGAAAGTTGGACCAAAATATTAAAGATATTTAAATATTTAAAACTACTCCAGAATTATCTGATGGTTTTTCAAAAAATAAAATAACTTCTGAACATATTTAAAGAAATACAAAGTGCATGGAATGGATCTGATGTTGTGATTTGACATAACTTTGGATTCCTTAAATTATTCTTCCCATGCAATTTCAATTGCATGGCATTATATCTGATAGAAGACTCAAATGAAGTATGTTAGGCTTTTTCTATAAGTATCCTTATTTATTTTTAGCTCAAGCAGGAATTTATGAAAAAAGTTTTAATTTTGGGATTTTGACTACTTGTTAAGTAACTTTCTATAAAAAAAAATGAGGGCAGTGGAGAGAAAAATGTAATAACCTTATTTGAAATTTAATAGAAATTGTTATAATTCTTGAAATGCTGGTCTTATCATTTTGGTCCAGTTCAATGCGATTTGTTTAGAATGATTGAGATTGTTTTTTGAAAGAGTCCTGCATTACTTCATTTCATTGTTTTAATAAAAATGTTTCCCTTGCAAAGATTTTTTAAAGATTTTTTTCCCCAAAAAAATATGGAAGTCACTTGATGACAAATCAGGGGTGTGTGCTGAGTGTTTCAATACTCCTCTATAGAATTTGCTTAGAGTCATTTGGGTTTGACAGGAGACGTGGTAGTGCGATATCGCAAAGAAGGATCACTTGCTGTGAGAGAAGACTAGGCCATTTGCTTTCGATTGCTTTAGGAAATTTTGAGAGAGTACTGTGGCATTGTGCAGAATTAATAGTAAATTTAGTGCAAGAAATCATTCAAATATGGTCCATAGTAATTCGAAGAAAAATATGGACACATTTTCTTTGCAGGTGGCATTGCTTTTGATTTTTTTCAGTAAAGAAAATGTGCGTTACACTGCATACTCATTCTCTGTGATTCTTGTGTGTAGTTGTGACACCACAATAGTCATACATAGTAGTATATAAATGCAGAATTTTCATTAAAATTGAGGAAATGTTGCTGTTTGAGGACCATTAATTGCATTTCGTGAGCATAGGTAAGGTGTTTTGATAATCCATTGTGCACAAACCTTACAATATAGGGTAGATGTTGTTGGACAATTGATTGCATCAATCCTTTACTGTGATGTAGAGACATCATAAGTATTAACCTTTAATTATCTCTAATCATTTCATGAGCAGCAGAAATAGATTTATTGCTTATCATAGTGTTTACTTGCACTAGTCTTGGCAGCTCCAATCCTTCATGAAACATATTACTACATTTTTTTCATAGCTGCTTACACTAAACAGTTTTGTACTATTTGACTATAAAATGTCCACATTAAGCTCACCTTCTGCTTCTAAAAACTGTACTACTGAATGCTGTTCTGTTCTGGATGCATCCATCTTTTCTGTATGAGTTCACATTAATTTTAAATGCTCTCCCATGAACAGTTAATTGTCTATATCCAAAATGCAATACACTCCTTGAACGTTTACAAATAACCCTGAATTGTGGCACTATTACACTTATGATGCTATTACACATGTTCACTTTTCATTTGGGCAATCCTTATATATATATAGAAGCTATTTATTTATAATATTTTTTTAGGCCCAAAGAGTCCAAATGGTCATATGGATGCTGCAACATAGGTTATTGACTCAACTTCATACATATGTGTACCTCATACCGCCAGAACGAGCTTCGTCCTCAATGCAAAATGGAGAATTGATTGAGGATACCACTCGAACTATAAAAACACTTGAATCATCTGATCTTAGTAGTTCTTGTAAGTTGTTATTTTGTAAGATAATTGTTGATCACTTATTGTTATAGAAAGTGCCAGAGAGCTTTAAAATATTCAAAAAAAGTCAAAATAATTTCATATCAACTATATCTTTTATATGTAGAATGACTTTAATTTCTTTAATAAGTTACACTGCAGATAAACTGTAAATTATTTAATTAATTGCTCAAAATGTTTGATATTGTCAATATGTTAAATTTGTTAATGAATTTGTTTAGAAATTGCTCACAAAAAAAAAAAAATTACATTTGATTAACTTGCTGTTCATGTAATAATGTATGTATAAACGTGCCTTTAGGGTATCCAAGTGTCATATTTTCAAAGCTAGTAATTTGATAATAGTCAAAATAATAAGTTTTTATGTTATGAAATTTTAGCAATTATTTTTATTAATTAGATCAAAGTGAAGAATCTCTTTTGAGTCCATCTCATTCCAAAGCATCTAGTATATCTGATGAAGAAGACTTATCTCTTCGAGAACAAGATTGTATTCGGCAAGCCAACCTCACACCATCAGAAAGGGATAGCATTTTGAGAGATGCTTCACACAACAACAAAGACGATTTAAAAAATTTCATCAGGTTTTATAATTAACTTTTGAATTTAGTTTAATTAAAGCAATGTAAACAATAACATAGAAACCCTGATATGTGATAGTTATTAGAAGGGGGAATCAACTAGCCAGGATGTGGTAGAAGGCATCATAAATAATTTGTGGCTGAAATTATTCAGTTCAAAATTACTATTGAAATATAAAGGTCTGGTTTGCAATGAAATTATTGAGATAATCTGATATGGTAAAAAAGCAAAATGCTAAATCTGTAGTTGTGTGTGGAAGCAGAATATTTTCTTTAACTCCTATTATGTCTTTTAACAATATACATTTCACTGATAAGATGCCTGAACAGTAATTAATAAATACGATGGCTATTTTTTTCCAAGATCCGATAGGTCATGAAATGAAAACTCCTCTGAAAATCTAATGACATTGTGCGTAGTGTTTCTGTTATGCCCGTCAATTGTGTCATGTCTCAGTTGATGGTTCTGAGCACGCAATTAACATGTCTCTAACAACAGTCTCCGTCCAAGTGTGAAGTGTAATTCAATTTTTGCAGGCTGAGGGGTGCCACGCAACTGAAATTCATTGATGAATGAGTAATGTATATGGAAACATTTTTGTGAATGACAATGAGCTGCACAAAGACATTCCTACAGCATTTACGATGGTACATGTTGGATCACCACCATACAGATCAGGCTTGGCTCCCTCCAATTTCCATTTCTTTGCTCTTACGAAACATTGGCTAGGAAGGTAGAAGTTTGTCTCAGACAACGAGCTGCAGACCAGTGTTGAGAATTGACGAAATGCACAGGCTGTTGCCTTCTATGATGAGGGTATTGGAATATTACACAATGTCAAATGTCACAGTTGGAGCGACAATTATGTACAGAAGTAGTTTGAAGATGTGTTTAAATGTTCCAAATAAAACAGTTTTGATTTTCACTGTGGTTTTCATTCAGTGACCAATTGAACCATGGAAAAAGAAAAAAAAAAAAAAAGCCCCATTTTAAATTTTTGAATTTTTTTTTTTTTAACCACAAAAATTTTTTTTTTTTTTATAATTTATGAAAAGTTTTAAATATGATCACAAATTGGGAGGGGGGGGGGGACCTGTCGGAAAAGATTTTTTTTATATACAGAGTTATATTTTCTGTCTCATTTCTCCTTATATTTATTTTATTACAGTTTGTCATTTTACTCAAATTTCCATGGTGTGTTTGGAAAATCTTATTTTTTATAATATATGTTAAATTCTTCTCTTTTTTAAGTTCAAAGAAAAATTTTTATGAAGAAAGAAAGGTTTATCTTATGTTTTTCTTCTTTACCCAAGTTCAAATCCCAGGCTAGCTTGCCTATTCTACATATTTAATTTTGTTGTTTCATCTAAATGAGTGAATCTAATTGATATTAAGAGATTATTGTATATTGCTTAAATTAATTTAATAAAACTTGATACAATTATGAATGCTGCTGCTATGCCCATGTTTTGAATTCTAACATAGTTTTTTAAAAAAAATGCATTTGTTGCATCACTCAAAATGAATTACAAAAGGTTCCAGTCCTCAGGATCCCGGTCGTGTCAAAATGAATTGTTGACATTCAAAAATCATCCTCAAGATATAACTATGATTATGCTAAAAATAAATTTTTAGGGTGTTATTTGTAAATGTTTTGATGAGCATAATGAATAGTTATTTCTGTTATAATTGCTTGCTCAAAAGGACTGATTTATAACTATGTTTTCCATTTAAAATAATGAAAAATACATTTGTAGACTCTCTGTAGTAATTTTATTCGTTTGTGGTTTCATTATAATCATAAGTCTATACTTAATAGTTTTTCTCTTATTATTGATGTGCAGTGTAAAGTAAATTGTTTACGAAAAGAGAAAGAAATATGTATTAAATCACCATTCAATACTCAGACAATCAATTCCAAACTTAGTTTTGTTATTCCAATTTTAAAGTCTGTATTTCCCAGATAAAATATTTTTTTTTTTGTATAAATCAGCCTTAAAAATAGCAAAATAATCTTAATATTGATCATTAAATTTTGCTTCCTCACCATATTTTGTATTAACATGACCAGTAGTCAGTAAATGTTGAATTCATTATGAGGATGTTTAAAGAAATAAGTATTAAAAATCTTCATTTAAAATGTCACAATTTTAATTGTCTGCTAATTTCATGACACCTCTTGTCTTGCCAACTAAACATTTCAAAAAGCATTCTTATATTCCTTATATAAATTATTACATCAAGTTTACATAACAAAATCTGCAGGAATGGTTTCCTTAAAGAGAAAATCATAACTTATGGAATTATTTTAAACAATTCAATGTTTGAAAAATACGTATCATTTTTTTTTTTATATTGAATAAAAAAACATAATTTTTTAGAGACTCAAAATAAGATTTGAAGGATATTGTGCATTACTCTAACCATCAGTTTTAATTAGAAACAAATATGTTTATCGGGAAATTTTTGTTTGGGCAGATGAAGCATGATAATTCTTTGTTCTAATCTAAACTTTGATTTTATGGCTTTAAAACAATAAAAAAAATCTAGCCTGAAAATCTGCAATATTTTAGTAGTACAATATAAAATATTTAAAAGCCTTTAGAAATATTTCTCATTTTTTTGTGATCTGTGCATAAGCTTTTAATTTGTTAAATTTGATTTATCATATTCAGACTGAAAAGTGCATGAACTATTGAAAATAAATTCACATTATTTTAAATATACATATAAATGTATTAATATTTTTGATGTCTCAAAATAATTTAATTGATTTTTTTGTTGTTGCAGATTCTGTTCTTATTTTAGAGGAAGGCATCACTTAGAGGAGATTATGTATTGTGAAAACATAAGGCGTTCTCACTTATTGTCTCTGCTTGATAAATTTCGTAATATTTTAATAACTTGCCAATTTGAGGATACAGCTGTTGTTGCTCTAAATAAACGTCTGTGATATTACTTACTGATCCTATATGTGTATGTTTAGTTTGCGTATATGTATATATATATAAATAAACAATATTTTTACAACTAATTGAAAAATTAGAAATCAATTATTGGTAACATTATTTTATTGATTCAAACACAAGTAACATGGAAATAACTATCAATATCTGTGTAAATTGAGATACTAATCTATAGCAAAATTGTTTATTTACAATATAAAAATGTTCATTATTGCAACTGTTTCTGAAAACTTTTTATGATTTTTCTAATTTAGCAGCTTATCAATACTCTGAGATAACCGCTTTCTCTAATAAAATGTTTTAAATAATTCATAATAAAAAGCAAAACAATGGTTATAAACTACAAAATATATTATATTTTGGTATAAAACTATTTAGAATTGTATCACAACCTTTGTTTTATCATAGCTCATAAATCAAAATAAAAAAATTTAATGCACAAAATACACTTGCATAGAACTCGCTCAATATACAATCTAATGTATTTATCTTGAGCTGTTTATAAGGCATTCAGTATTGAACTTTTGTGTCCATAAAATATACAATTCAATCGTATCACAAATTATAAAAAAACAGTACATATCAATAAACCTGATTCAGAATGGAATGCACACAGAAATAAGCAAAATATATAGGATTAAAAATAGAACAGCATTAAAAAAATTCTACAAAAAATTAATATTAATGAAAGACAATTTTGTAAATATGAAGTACAAAAAATACATTTTTAAATATTTACACAATTTTATCTAACCACAGATGGGTTTCATATAGCTTTTGATATATTTGTAACTGTCATTTTGATTACAATTCATTATATTGGTAAAATATTTCATTCTATTATCAAAACATAATTTTGGCATTTACATATTCAGCACCTTCAAGTAAAAAAAAAAAAAAAAAGCTTACTTCTAAATATCAGTCTCTTGACTCTAAAGCATTAACAGAAATAATTAAAATATAAAATTGCTGTAATGCAGGTATTTTGCAATTGTTTCTCAAGATGATATGAGTGATGAAAAATTGTTCAGCAATTTGTTCTGACTTATTTAACAACTCTTAACATTAGTTCTGCTCCTTTTGTATATTAAAGTCATCTAACAAATACATGTGCAGAGCAAGGCATTCTGTTTCATCTCAGTGAAGTATCTAATCTAAAAGTAAAAATGTTTAAAAATCCTTTCATGCCCAAGTTACTTTAGCATGTGGATCAGGCACTCTTATTTAATATTGCTTTTGAATGCTAAATTTAAACAAAAATACAAAGCATTCATTCATCATGTCTTGTTAAATAAAATGAATAAACATTAAAATGTAAGAATTTTTTTAAATTTTAAATAAAATGCTCCTTCTTTAATCAAGTATTTAAAACTTAATTGATGGAATACTGTTTAAAAAGCAAGACATGAAGATGAACGAACAATTTAAAAATGCTTTCAACAACCAAGCTCATGGTAAACATGTTCAACCTAGCTTTGGAATGAATGGTAGGGAAAAAAAAGTTCCAATACTTTCTGACAGCTGCCAACTGATTTTGTAACACCATACCAAAATATAGTACAGCAGTTTTTACCTATCAAAGTTCGGTGTTGGAGGCAACAGGTGACATGTAAATGAAATCATTTCAGCTACTTGCAAATGTCAGGAAGTGCAACTGTAGACAGGCCAATATAAACAGTATCTTACGGGACACTTGATTGAAAATGAACACAAGTTGGTGGTCCTTCATCTGTTGTATGGAACTACATATGTAGCTGGGAAAATACCTTTCCTAGAACCTATTTTACCTTTCCACCAATTCTTATCAGAACGATTGAGAACAGTAATGATATCTCCTCGATGAAGTTCCAATTCTCCATTTTCCTGAGGCTTGAAATCATACATGGCTTGAACCAAAAACTGTTGAAAAAAATTTGTGTGTATTAATTCATCAGTAAATTTTCTATGAAAAGAATATTGATTTGTTAGATCATTTTGAAATTATTTCACATCAGTGCCAAAAATTTCAAAATGCATTGGAAAATATTCAGTCATATCATTGTAAATATTTAAATTCTTTCTAGATCTGAAAAGGGACAAATAAAATTAAAAGAAAATATTGCTAATATAGAACTTTTCTTAACATGTATTAGCAAGTTATGAAACAATACTTAAATCATACAGAAGTTAATGCTTAATGAATTTATAAAAAAAAATAGCATGTGGAACACTAGTTTTAGTTTTAAAGGTATTATATAACTATATTAATTTCGTTTTCTAATAAAAATGAAAATTTCGAATTATTAAATATCAAATTAAAACTATAAGCTCCAAGATATAATTAAATATCAAACTAAAATTGAAATCAAATAATATTTTTTTGACAAGATACGAAAATGTATAAAATTAGTTATGTATTTAATATTTAAACTATTCAATAATTATTAATTTAATATATGAAAAATGAAACAAAAAATAGCACAAATTAGGCAGAATGAACAGTTTTATTTAAAATTTGATAAAGATAAATAATGAGAATTTACTTCTTCCTTCTGAATGTCTTTCAGTTTTACATCATGTGATCGGCTCACAGTTGCTGTTCGATGATAATCTATTAATTCATTTAATGAATTAAACTTCTTTACCCAAAGAAAAAACTTTCCTTGTGTATCTCTAAGAACTTTAAAATGTTGAATTCCTTCCCCACACCTGCCAAAAAAATTTATAAATATAAAAATATTTTAAAATAAAATAAATTACATACCTTTACAAGTTTATCATGTCAAATGTATACAAGTTACATTAACAAAAGTAAAAATATAAAATTAATGGAAGAAATTTTTTGAGAAATCTATTCTTTTGTGTCTAAAATGGAATATATTTTGCATTTTCTCACAAAGCTGAGGTTCTATACCACCAAACATTTTGCATGCAAAAATTATTCAAACACTGAATTTAAGCTATTATTTAACCAATAACTTACTACTTAAAGAAAAAAAAATTAAAGCAACATCAAAGAATGATAATGTAACATGTAAAAGTAAATGAACTTCCAGTTCAGTTAAAATGATAGGAAAATAATATATTCATAAAGCACTAAATTATATTTTGAAATACTAGGTATTTTAGATACATAATATATAAAATGTTATTAATTATCAGTAAAATTTATTTCATAATTGTACTCTTTTTTTGAAAAATTAATAATTAATGTCCAGCAATATCATAATTTTTCAAAAAAATAAGAAAAGGAACTAACATAAAAAATTGTACATATTTTACGTGTTATAAAATTTATTTCACAGAACATGGCTATATCTAAAAGAAAAAATAAAAGAATGTATGGGAGATGGGTGGAAACATCTTAAGCATTTTCAAAGAACCTTGTAAAGCCTGCTTACTTTGCCTATTAAATGTTCATGAATTTCCTGTAACATCAGAAAAGGTATTGAAAAGTTGAATAACAATAACACTAATTACCAAGAACTTTTTCTTGCGATTTTAACAAATTTAAATAAGCTGTATCCTTACAAATTTGGAAAATTTCACACAAAAAAGTGAAGCTTGTTCTCATATCTCAGATTTCTTTGTTAAAATATATTGCATGGTATTGATTTATTGCCTTTTAGTGCTTTGTTTCAACAGACAATCCATAACAGTTAGAGATGCATTTTGGTGCCACAAGGTGGGTTTTGTCAAACATTATGACATAATGAGGATATAGCTCATTTGTAATAAATATTTAATCAGAGTAACATTTAAATAAGCTGATGAATGGACGCAGTTAAAATGTCTCGTGTTTTAATTGTAGTATAATTTTATTATATTTTCAGCAAATTTATAAGCAAGAAGATCATGATTCTTTTAAATAAAATAAATATTATTTTGGATGCAATACTGGTGAACAGGTTAAGTCTTGGTTCCCGCACTTTTGTTGCTTACAGTATTCTACCCGACTTCAAGAGTAAATCAAATGAATGGAGACTTCAATGCCTTCTTTCACAATAACAATGATCAGGAAATATTATATAAATCATTTACTAGTATTGCCATTTTACAAGACTTCAAGCAAAAACGTAAAAAAAAAATAACCCACATTAATTTTAAGAAGCTGAAGCCTGTTCAATTTCCTAACCAATTCTACAATAAAGCAAACACCTGTTAATTATTCTTTAAATGATGAAAATTGTACGCCATTTTGTTGTTTTGAAAATGAAAGATATGGATTACATTCCACTAGAGAAATATTCAGGTTTCAATATAATAACACAAGCAAAAATGAATGATTTTGTATGTGATTTAAGCAAGAATAATGCTGAATTGTTAGGATCAAGGCTTCAGGATTGGAATGAGTCAGCTAATAATGCATATATTTCCATGTAATATTGCAGACAATAGCTTCATTAATTTTTATGAAGATGGTGAAACATGCTTTTGAAACATTCCAAGCCTCATGACATCTTTAAATCTGTGTCACAAGCCACAGGAATGGTAACTTTCTACAGGCATTTCCAATAGGTTAACCCATTATATAATCCTTCACTATAGAAATAAATAAAATTCCATTCCTGTAGGATATGTTTCAGGGGATAAAGATTACAATATCTTGAAAAGAAGCTATATTACTTGTATTGAGATTTATGATGATTTTATGTGGAAAATTCGAGTTGAAATGAAGAGTTCTATTCTTCCGGGAATACAAAATATTCATGCTTTTGTCTGCCAATGCAACAAAAGCATGAATGAAAATTAAAACATTAATTTTTTAAACAAAATTGATTGCAAAAGAAAGCATTATCATGAACAAAAAGAAAACATTATCATGAACAAAATTGACCTTCACAGAAGTCTGTAGAACCAGGTGATAAAAATGTAGTTAATTGAACCTGAGTAGCACTAATAAACATATTACTCCTGCTTCTCAACAAGCTGGAATTGATAAAAATTTTCACAAAAGCTCTTGATCCACACACAAAGGCGTTTGTCTTCATGCAAGATATATTTTTATTAAAATCAGATGTTAAAATAAAAGACAATTTATTTGTAAATCCAGACATGAGGAAATTAATAAAAAAGACCAATTTGAAGCTGTTCTTACATAGATAGAAAAAGACACATGGCTTACATTCAAGGGTGCTCAAAAATTTTTTTCTAAGAAATAAAGCTACTAGCTACACAAGAATATAGATCAAAATTTTAAAAACATAGGTTGTCACATGTTATTAAAACTTCATTTTTTACATTCTGGACATTTTTGCAGATAACATGGGAGTAATTTGCAATGAGCATGGTAAATCATTTCACCAACAGATATCTACAATGAAATCTTGCAATCAGTTTTAAAGGAACACAGCAATACTTGATGACTACTGTTAGCTCAGGAAGAAAGAAGAAATACTGAACAACATAAATGCAAAAACAGATACTAATGTATTTAAATTAATGCCCTTTAAGTGTGTTTAGCTGTGTTGAATGTGTGATACTATATTGCAGGTATTTAACATTTTATTGTACTATCTCCTAAACTAATATTTCAATAACCTATATACAAAACCTTAATTAAGCAAAAATTAAGAGGCAACTGTAAATTTTTATAATAATTTTTATGTATTCAAGAGTGCATCCTATTGAAATATTGATTTTACATTAAAGAAAAAAAAAATGGCAATTTTTGTTTATCAGTGTAATCAACCAATGTTTGGTAATATTTATAATAGTTTAATTTACACATATTTCAATAGTTATATCACTACTGTGTGTGAGATGAAGGAAAAATTAAACTTTATCTTATTGACAGTCTAAGATAAACTTACTTAACAGAGAGTGAAAAGTCTCCAGGCGAACTTTCACTCACTCTAATAAGAAAAGCACCTTCATGTTTTGTTAAAAGTAGTTTTTCTGCATCAGCTCTGGATATTCGCCCATAATACCAACTGTAAATTTGATAAAGGAAAAAAACACAAAGAAATGGTTACTTATTTGAATATAATATAATTTAGCTAATGAAGAAAATGAAAAATCAGTTCTTTTTTCATTCAGACAACCAAATGACATCTAATTAAACAAAGAGTTATATATAGAAAATACTATTGCATTTCCATAAGGTTATTCCAAACAGTTCATCTTAGAACCAGGCCCTTTGACGATCAGCAAATTACTAGTTAACCAAAATTTCATGGCATAAAGTATACATCACTTTATAAAATGAGCACAAAAAAAAAAAAAAAAAAAAAAAATGAACTTCAGTGCTTCCCCTTTGCTTAAATATTCTACTGGTTCATTTTTAAATATTTTTATTTTTAATCAATCTTTTTTACATTACATTTGCATTTCTTGACTTGTTTTGCCAAAAATAATACAAATAACAATAATTTCAACATAATGAATTACAGTTACTGAGAAGAAATTATGAGACATAATTTGCATCCAAATCAAAGTTCACTTTAGATAGATTTTACTGGATTTTCTGCCCAGCCCACTCTTTGAATTTGCAAATGTATGGGATCTCCCAAAACCATATATTCTTGTCCATGCTTTTAAAGTCAAATATTCCTTCCATGTAATTTTCTACAGAATTTATTGAGAGAGGCCATAACTCATTAAACAATGGTCTAGAGCTACTAGCAATAGATCCAAGTAATTTTTAATCTATGGTGAAATGAGATTATATCTCATTGAGTGACCCTCTATTTTGTTTGAGATTTTTGCTATAAAACTAGACTCGGACAAATTACATGCACTTAAGATTAACTTGTGATTCAAAATCTTTTTTAATGATTCAAATTGTTACCAAAATGAATGTACTTAAAAACTTAAGTGAGGATGCATGACTCAAAAAGGATCTTTAGTTATCAAATCTGCGTTGATTTATTAAAGAGCAGATTATAAACATTAAACACCAAAAACTAACTATCAGTGCATTAGGAAACAATTTTCACAATATAATTTTATATAATGAAATTTTAGAATGTTCATTCTAAAATCAAATCATATCCTTGTCAAAAAAAAAAATTATTTTATAAAAATTACAAGTAAACAAGACATAAGTTTCATCTTTTGTAAATTACATACACAGAAAACAGTGAGAATAGAAGAGTAACATAAATGATAAAAACTGCATAGAAATATAACTTCTATTTCATAAAATAAAAATGAATAGCTTTTATTGAACTGGATATTTCTAACATCTAGATTTATTTAAAAAGCAATTGTTTCATAACACCGATGCAAAATTCATTTAGACTCAAACAACCAAACATATATATACACACATACATATATATACACATATAAGTTTACATATTTTGTACTTTATAATCATTGGCACATACACAAATATGTAATTTAAATTATATGTAAAAACAATCACAAAGGGTGAAAAAATTAAAAATTCATACTCATGATTTTTCATTTCTATATAATTGCTTGGAATAAATCCTTCTTTACTATCAAGTTCTGCTCTATACCAATCAGAATCTTCCATATTTAAAATCTGAAAAACATCCATGTATTAGAATTGGCATTTATTCAATAATGATGCATACAGAAATATAACAATGATGTACGATATATCACAACATATCAGTTTATTAGATGCTGCAATGAATAAAGAAGGACTTACCTGCTGTAAGTGTTAGTGTTCCTCATAATTTAAATTTGTTAGATGTAAACAGAATATTTTTCATTTATTTTTCTAACACATATTTTAATTTGTAATTTTTATATATCCATAAATTTTTTTACATAGTATACCAATGCACAGATAATAGTTGTAATTAATAGTATGACAAAAGAGGTTATTTATCTCTCATTTCATGATTATAAAAGATATGAATTTAAATATTCTTTTGAATAAAGTCAGTCACAGATTAAAACTAATTTTAAGGTTATAAGCAATAGCACTTGTTCTCAAGAGAAAAAAATAATAATATTTACAATACATCTTCCATAGAAATAGTACATATCTTTAGCTCATTATTATACTTAAAAACATCTTAACTGGTCAATTAATCCTAAATGATACACAAATTAAGATTAAAAATATTTTCTAACTGAATCTATATCATGATTTATAGTCTCAAGAACTTAGTACATAATATTATATGTCTCAACACAATTGAATAACACATATATATTTCATTCAAACGAAAATTTATTCTTATAATCCGAAATTTGACATTAGTATTTTATTTTATCCTAAATTTACTCAAAATGCCTATTTTCAATGTCATATTATAATGAATCATTATCATAACAAATGAAAAATTTATGTATTTTATTTACACATGTTAATAAATATTCTACTGCATTTCTCTATTAATCATTAAATTCTAGTACTTTTACATATGTATGAATTAGAGATATTTTTTCGTAATTACTAAATGCTTAAAACATCAAAATGCATGGGATCAAATTTGCAGAGGGGAATCCTTTCTTTCTCACCTTTAGAACTTGTCCTTTTCTGAAGCTGAGTTCATCTTCAGCTGTTGCATTAAAATCATGCTTAGCCACAGCCTCCATAGTAGCTCTGAAGTATAGAATATAATTTCTAATTTATTCGAATAATGTGAAATATATATATATATACTCTGGTAGGATAAAAAAAGAACTTATAATTTTCACGTTCAAAAGTATGTAGATTAAAAAATATGTGAAAGGAGGAAGAAAACACAAGCGAAAGAAAAATAAAGAAATGAAACTCAAGTTGCAGTATAAATTAAGCATAGAAAATGCATGTTGTGATGACCAGGATTGCGTAAATCCTGAAATGCATAGTCAGCCAAGGGGCAATCATGAGTCATTTATTTACACTTGGTTACACTTATCAGAGACAACTTCGATAATTTTTTCCAACTGAGTTCGTGTATAAATACATCAGTTTTTACGAAAGAAATACAATATTCGCACAGAAACTTTAAAATTTAATAAATCAATGCATATAAACATTGCATTTACCTTAAAGGGTGCAATGTGATTTACGATGGAAATGTTTACGATAGCATCAGTGGTAGTTTTTTTTTCCCTTCTTCTGTTTACTTTCTATGCTCCTAGACTTTAAATTAAAAAAGAATGGTTGTAACTTCTGTTAGTTCTTTTCACTCCAAAAGAATAACAAAAAACACGATATCAGAAAATAAAACTAAATCTCGTACTTCAATTTGTACCTACAAATTAAAAACCGAACCTGAACTGAAATGAATTAAATATCTCAGTGTTGTTTTCCGAATCAAAATAACACCAAGCAAAGAACTCGTTTCCTTAAAGAAATTTTACCAGAAAAGTTTGAATTTGTTTGAAAAATGAAGAAGAAAGGATGGAAGCAACGCAAAGTCCATCTTATATTTGATGAAAAGGAAAGAACGTAAGTAATTATTAGTAATGCCATCTGTCTAACAAATTTAACCCCACATGTTCAGTTGTTGCTTAGATAATATAAATATTAAAAATGTAAAATATGTACTAATGTATATTTTAAAAGTATAAAATATTTCAAAAATACGTGAATTTAGTATTTTATGGTACATTTTTAAATATTTTTACATTTTTGTTTTTGAAATAAAAATGTTTATGCTTAAAGTTATGTTTTTTAATCCTGGTATAATTTAATCCTCAGAGGATAAAGTTAAAAAATTAAAAATCCTTTCATTTTAATAAAATTTTTAGTTACATTAATTGAATAATTTTATTTAAAATTTTCTTTGTCAGTTTACTTCAGATTGACTGGTTACAATTAAATGTCAATTGAACTGAGTCAAATTAGGGCCTTTATTTCGAAATACAAATACTTCTATTTTGTTTTCAGGGAATTCCTTACAGGTCAACGTAAAAGAAATTTGGAACGAAAAATGAAAAAAGAAGTAAAAATTAAGGCTAAACTGAAACAGGAAAAGAATAGAATTAAAAATAGTGTATGATTCTTACAGTAGTCTATATTCTTACCTTTCTAGTTTAATTTAAGTACTTTTCCATTTCGCTGATGCAGGCGGTAAAGTCGCCAAAAATGATACAACCAACGCCAAATGACATCGGTTGTATTCAATGTAATTCAATGATACATAAACATTTTGTGTTGTCACCAATAAAATCTGCTTGGCGAGATTTGTGCTGGCAAAATGGAAAAGTACCTTAATTTGTTTTATAATTGAATTTATTCTTTTATAAAGCAATTCATCATATACATATTTATGTAAGATGTATTGCTTATATTATATTCATATAACATATTCATATTTTAATTTCTATCATAAAATCATTATTAATAATTTTTTATGCATGTAGTATTTTATCTTATTTGCATCATTCAAATTCTCTCTTTCTTAACATTAAAATATAGCAATGTGCTGAAGTATATGAGAAAATGGTGTAAAAGTTAGGAGGATATAACTCCCTACTCTCTTATACTCACTTATTTCCTAAAATTACTTTTCCAGTTCCTTGATGGATTGATATGTGATCCAAGTTTAATTTGCTTGTTCACAAAGACATTTTCGGTTTTCCAATAGATCATTTTCAATGTAATTCAAATTTTTGTTGCTGTGGAAAAGGGACTTGTAGGAATAGCATCGATATCTAAGAATGCATACTTTTTTATTCCTTCTCACACTTTCACTCTTTATTTTTCCATGTAATGGCTATAATCATCATAATACTCTTATCAAATATAATTATGAAAATTTAAATCTTTAATTTAAGGATATTTTTGTGCCACTTTTAAAAGTTTCTATGAATTAATTTAATTTTGAAATGGGTACAATTGCAATTGGAAAGGAAATTAAGAAAAAGCTATTGAAGCAAAAAATTGTTAAAATTAGAGATTGAAAACTTACTTTGCAATTAACTTTTTCATTTAATGATAACTTATTTTAAACACTTGTAAAAATATTCAACACAGCAATAGAATTAAATTACAAATCTCTTGATAGGTGTGGTAAGCTTGTTATAATTTTTTTTCATTACTTTACTTATTTTTGCATAATTACACATTTTAAATATAAAAACATTTAATATTTACATTGGCATATGAATACAAATTGAAATTCATTGTACTAGAAAGAAAAAATTGTTAATTTGTGAATATTTTGATTTTTATTATTTATGAGTGTGACTTTTACTGTGTGACAAATTCTGTTGTGTAACATTGTCAAATTCTAAACACTCCCAGAAACCAAATTTAGTTCTCATTTCAGATAAATATATGGAGAGTTTGCTTTCTTTAAAAAATGAAATATCATTATATAATATAATTGACAAAATTGTATTTTAATATAAATTATTTTAACAAATATGTATTTCTGTCATATTCTATGTATTTTTATTTTCCATAATATGCTTATTTATAAATATGTTTAAATATTACTCATATTTTTTTAAAGTTTGTTGTAGCAGCAGTGTACAACTTGGAAGGGTTTTAAAAAGGGGAAAAACATTTTAAGAGTTTTTCAATGGTATAGCTTTGTTCAAGAGTGTGTATTTTAGAGTCAAGCCTCTGAAAATAATATATATATTTTTTTTATCAGTTTCTGGTAGTAAGTTTCAACTTAGGAAAATTTTAAAGGCTGTTGAAGTTATGCATACAACACAACCTGTTGTTCTTCTTTCTTACTTTTTTAATATGATGGATTGGAACATATGCTAATGTGGAATATGATTACAGTTTTACCCTTAAGAGAAATTAAAACTCCATTTGAATTATTTTGTAATATTAGGGAAAATAGTATATGAATTCAGATTTGTTATCATATTAGTGACAAAGTTTATTGATGTGCCATTTTACAAATGTAAGAAAAATAGCTGTTATTTTATAGTCTATCCTAAATTGGCTTTGTGGAACACCCTCTTGGTGATTTGATTCAAATTAGGTATCGGAAGCCCCTGAACGATTGGCAACTTTTGGGTGCGATAACAATTTAAATGTGGCGATTTAGGTTACGATAACCCTAAATTTTATTTAGCTTTTCATTTGTAATGTCTACATGATGTCATTGATTACGTAGCACCCCTTTTGCGATATTTCTTCTATATTGCCAAGTTTCTGCCACAATCATCAAGGAGCACCAGATACTGGACTTTAACTGGTCATTCTTCTAATCATTGAAATACCTATTTATGTATATTTTAAATTATAATTATATAATCATTTGATGCTGGATGGTTCAATAATTTTACTTATTAAGTTATGTATTAGGTAGGCTCACTATCTGCATTTCTGTAGAAAACTACATTTTCATAGATATTTACACAAAACTTTGAACTGAAGTAAAATATGAAACAAACTGCTAAAAGTGTTTAATTTATCAAAGGCATTTTTGGTACTTCTCTGTTATAGCAGCTCCCGTCAAATTAGGATTGTGCCAAGGTCGTTGCCAAACTCTTGAAGCCTATCTTGCAATACAACATATCTCGGTGATATTTCTTAGTCACGTGGTAATTCATTGTCAGTTGCCCTTATAACAACAAAGCACTTTTCTTCTTCTTTTTTTTTTTTTAATGAGAATTAAAGTTTTTCAAAAGGAAGGGGGAGGCATTGGTAATTATTTCATTCAATTGTTTCATTTTTTAAGATGAGATATAAAATATAAGTAATACGGCCATTATTGAAATTAAATTAACACTCAAACTGAACATAGATAATGAAAAATTATTAAAAAATAGAACTTTTTAATGAAGTATAATTCTATATTTTCTACTTATCAAAAGATACTATGCATTGAAAATTATTTTTTAATTCTAACATCACATTATTACTTGAGTTGAGACTTATTACTATTATGCCCAAAGAACCTTGGCTCATCAACTGGGCCATGGAACATTTTTTGAAGTTCCTTATTTGGCTTGTAATTGTGAATCATGATAAAATGATGAGGAAGACATTTGAGCTAATACTCCATACCATGCCAATGCAAAAACTTTGAATCCTGGCATATCTAATGTGTGCTATGACTGAAATATTACTGTCAGTAAGCTTGATGCCATGACTATTAGGTTACCATTACCTAGTTATATATTATTTTACAGTGTATGGTTGCTAAAAGAATAATAGAAATGTTGAGTTTGTTTCCTAAAAAAAACTTTATCAAAAGTAAGATGTCCTACCATCATTTGGATAGGTGGTTTGAAATTAATACCATATAAAGGAAGCTGCTGCCTTTTCTTTTTCCATTATGAAAAGCTCATATTTTTTCTATTATAATAGTAAAATAATTAAGCAAATACGTTTGTAAAATAAGTTAATTGCATGTAGCTTTACTAAATTTATTCATATTTGCATCTTTTTATTTTAATAATACCAAGAGGGAATGAATATCTTTCTCATTTTTTTTTTTTTTATTATTGAGTTCAATCTTATGAAGATGTAAATGATTTAAAGTTAAAGTAAGGAACTTATTTTTTATTGAGTGAATCAATTTTTTTTTTTAAATTACACATTTAGGAAATAAAAATGATCTTAATAAAGTTCAAAGTGTGATTATTTTAAAGGAAGGTTTTTAAATAGATAATGTGGTTTTTTTTTAAAGAACGTAATGGAAACTTATTTCTACTTTCAATTGAATAAGCAACTGTCTTTTAATATTTGTTTATTTAAGTGAAAATGAAATAAATATATAATTCTTTTTTTTTTTTTTTTTTATTTCTTGTATACATTTCCTCCTTATTTATATTAAAGTAGTATTGTTATTAATGATAGCTGGTTTCAAGATAGATTTTAAGTGAAAGAAGAAATAAATGTGTTAACTTAAAATTTTGTTGGAACTAATTTTTATCCTGTTAAAAAATGTAGATTACTTTTATTTATGAAAATTGAAATGTAATTTGAATTTATATTTTATATTTATGATTATTGTGTAATTTATTCACTATGTAATAGACTATAATTTATTTGTAAATTTTATTCAGTATAAGCTTGTATTTCTCTATAAATATGTTAAGTTTTTATAGAGTTTTGTTTTAGCTTTAATTTTTTTTATAGCAAAAAGGAACTTTGCAAAACCTAATTCAATCTCAGAGAGGAGTGCCAGGTAAAAACATATTTTTATTATCTTGTATAAACTGAAACATTAGTAAATAGAAATAGGCTATTAATTTATTAATTAATAATATTTCATTTAAATTCTTGTTGAAATAAATGTATTATTTAATTTGGAATAATATGAATAATTAAAAATACATAAATTTTAGGATATGTGCTATGTTTTGAAGATAAAAAAAAAAAATAATAAGGAGTTTTTCAATTTGTTAATACCATTCCAGATTAAATAATATGTTTCAATAAGATTTTAAGCAAAATTACATGAAAATTTACATAATAGAACATTTTCCATGTTCTTAATCTCAGCAAACATAATTTCAGTGGAATAATTTTAAATAAGTGATGAGATTGTTCTTAACTCTTCAAATTTTATTTTGGAAATCAATTTGCTCTTGGTGAATAAAATACATTTTTATACTATTCTTGAGATCTCCATAATACATTGTCAAAACTGCTAATAAATTGATTTATAGTTGGTGCATATTAATTGGCAATTGCTTAAAAGAAAAAAAAAAAAGAAAAATGTGATTTAAAAAGTTTCTGGAATTTTTGTCTTTGATTTTTATTCTTTATATAGAATAATATAGCTGTTTTATATTTTGTTTTAGAATCTACTGGTAAAAATTTAGTGTGTTCATTACCTTACTACATTTTTTCCTTGTTTAATTTGAAATGTCCAATTCAAATTTTTCAGTGGCTGTAATGATGGGATGTGAGAGAGAGTAATAATCTTGAGTACCTCACTTAAAGATTAGTACAATTCAAAAGAAATTTTTTTAAAATATTCATTTTGAAACTTGTGTGGGTTAGATTTTTTTTTAATCATAAAATCAGGCAGCCTTTCTTCAATAATAATAGTATTTGAAATGCTGTGCTTGATAGTCTTAAGGCATAAAATAAACTTGTGGGCTTAGTAATCTCTTAATTGCTACATGCCTTTGTTAATCTGTAATAAAAGATATATACTTTTTAAAATTATGTGTAAGGTATTAAAAAAACTGATTTAATAGTTTAAATAGTATTAAATTCTTATATATAGTATCAATTTTTCGTTATGCACTCTTTTAAGACGCAATGAAAACATTAGTCTTGAAAATTGAACCTAGCTAATATAAACAATATATTTTTTAATTTGTAAATATTTATGTATCAAATTGTCTTTTAATTTTTTACTGAGCAAATATTTTATATATCCCCTCTATATTTTGTAGAAGTTCAGCATTTATTAGAGCCTGTGACTTATGACCTCCCTGATCACACAGTGACTGTTAGTCACATAAATAATATGGATTCTATTAATGCATCAGCTATCATTAATATGGATGAAACTCTTCCTACTGTTAGTGTACCAGAAAGCCGAGATGAAGTTGAAAAGTGAGTCTCTTTATCAGTTATTAGTTCTAGAATTTTTGCTTATACTTAATATCTATGTTTATTGTGAGGTGTTTATATATATATATATATCTTTTCCATTCTGGTCATACCCAACATTTTCAATGCTAAATTGATGTATTTAGTTTGTTTCTTTCACTAGTTTTTTGACTCAATACGTGGCATTTTTACCAATCTGTTTTGCTATACATTTTTTAGAGTTTTTCTGCAAGCTCTCTAGGTTTGTGGACAAAATTATAGCTAAGAAGGAAAACAAATGAAGCCAAAATTGTCTTCTAATACTAAAGAAATATTCCAAGAAAAAAATGGTGTGAAGTAGTAATAGGGATTTTATTGGAAAAAAGTACCATATTTTCATAATATTTTAATAAAACAAAGAGTAGGTGTTTACGGTGGCCTGCCCAGAAAAAATCGACAGGAGGGTGGCACAGTTGTTTTAATCTTTTAAAAGTTCATAAGACATGATTGTGTATGTTTATTTTTTTGTTATATGTTTATTTTGTTTATTATCCATGCTTAATTATTCCTGAATCTAAATAATTAGAATATTAGCTCAATAATTATAAATATTAAATATTTGCTCTAAATATTAAATATTAGCTCAAGAATCAAATTCAAATTGAGAGCTAAAAATTTACAACAGAATTGATAGTTTTGTCCTGTGCTTGTTGTCACAACAATTTTTAAATAAACTTAGTCATACTTTTACTGCTGTTAATAAGATTGAGTAAGTAAGTGTTTTTAAATCTGGTTGGTTTTTCTGTGCAGATAAGTTATTTTGATTGTATGTAAAATTATGATTGGGTGGATGGGAAGATATGCCTCCTGTGTATTTGGCACTGTGTATGTGTATCTATATATACAGAACTTGATTTCAAGGGATACATTCTAAACGGCTATATTCTAGATCATCTTGAATTCAAAATTAAAAAACTAAATTTTTAAAAATACTCAAATATTTAAGAGAAATCTGCTACAATTTAATGTCTTTCACAGACAGATCAGTTTCTCTTATTTTGTTCTATATCTAGTATAAAAATAAATATATTAGAATTGAAATTTTCTAGCAAGTCTTTTTTTTAAAATCAACCCTTATACACATGGAAATACACCAACCTCCAAAAATTAAGTTACAACCAGTGAGGTGTCTAACATGAAAAGAAATGAACAGGAAATTCAGAAAAATTGTGCCTTGATCAATTATTTGCTTGAATTGTCACTCATGATTTCTAAATAAAGAAATGGTTTGTGTGTGTGTGTGTGTAAAAGTTCTCTGTTTAGTAAAAAAAAATAAATCACAGATTTTTGTAAAAATAAATAAATAAACGAGTATCACTAAGAAATGTGTGTGTTTATATATGTAATACATTTGCACCATGGAATTTCCATGCTGTCAGTTAAGTTATCAGACATTGGAATAGGAACCAATCCCCATATATGAAGCAACCCTTGTTCTTGCTCATCATACATCTTTGGAAAAGGATTTAAGTTTGTCACCTGTGCGCTGAGGTCATTCCAAATTTGCTGTACTGATTTAAGAAATGTAAATAGAACTAGCTATTCCATTCACTCCAAACCTTGATCTTCATGATATACATCAATAAAAGCCTAACTTAATACTGTTGATGCTGTTATCCCTTAGGATGAATTCATCACTAATAGCACAAGGAAAGGATGTGACGCTTAAAGAAATTATCTTCTCTTGATATTTCACTGTACATGAGGTCAATATGATCTTCCTGAGAGATTCTAGCCCAAACTTTGATTCTATTTCCTGTATAACTGTTCTGGTCAACATTTTTAGATTGGCAGTAAATGCAATTAGCCTTGTTTTCTCAATATTAGTACACAAATTGAATCACTCTGTAAAGTAAATTGGAATTTTGTATAGAATTCTTGACTGCAAAGACATGTGCATTGTAGTATTAGATATTCATGTGGCAGAAGGGTCTGAATTGAGGAGACATACAATAATTCCTTGTGGCTGAAAAAATCAGAAAGTGAACCTGAACTGGGATTATAACCTGAAGATATGTGGAACTGGTCTTGAGACTGAATTTTTGGATTCAAATAAATCTCATAGTATTTCAACCTTATTATAAAACACATTAAGCCAGCAGCATCAGCATAGGAAAAACCTATTTTTGCACATAGGACTGCCTTTTATCTCTATGAATCAGGTAAATGTCATCTCCAAAATATAACCAGTGATATCTTCATATCAGCAATTGAAGATCATCAAGCATGCAAAAAATTCCACGCATAATAGATGGAAGATATTTGCAGTTTCCTCCAATTTCCACTCAAGTATCTAATTCTTTAATTAAAATAAAAGTCGCACGTTGTTATAATGGTTTCATAGGGTTTTACTGAAAATACTTTTGATCTTTTATATAAACCATGTTTCTTCATTTAATGGTCAGCATCAAAAACCTGGTTGTATCTTAATTTTTGCAGCCCAGTATATAAGTATTTTACTTAATGAATTTGATGTTTAATTCTCCATTTTTATCAAAACTTGCAGCATTATTGTAATTGAATATTTGAAATTGATATTTTTTGATTCTGTAATTGGATATAATGTAATTAAATAGTTTTAAAAATTATTCCAGTTACATTTTCAAAATTCTTAGATTTCTGAGTATTTTTGGAAAATAAATATTTTAAATCTTATAACAGTTGGAATAATTTTAATAGAGTTATTTTAATTTTTCATATGCATGTATAACAAAATTCATATGAGAGATTAAAAAACAATTGCACCATTACTGCATAAGTAAATCATAATTAGTAGTTTGTATGAAATTATGTTTACCTTTTTTATTAAATATAAATTGTTTATTGAACCTTATTATTTCTTATCTAAATATCATTTTAATAAGAAAATTTGTTTTAAAGAAGTTGTCCTGTATCATTTCAAATTGATAATTAAACAAATAAGTGTGTAAATTGGAGCACTATTTTATACAAAAAAAAAAAAAAAAAAAAATCACTTAAAAGTGATAGTTTTGTTTTTCTTTTAAATGAGTTCTAAAAAGTAGAATTGAAAAATATTGTGAGCTTTTTGAGAGAGGAATAATGTATCAAACAAGGATTCAGTGCCATTAACTCCAACCAACCTTGTGTCATTTTTAATTGAAATGAAATTGGCATTCATTTTTGTATTCTTAGCTAGGTTTTTGTCTCTTAATCAAGTTATATTTTATTTTCTAATTTTTTTTTTGAGAATTTAATTATTTTGAAGTATTTTTGAATTATAATAATACTTCTTAATTTCAAAAGCGCACACACATACATAGTTTCTTAGCTACAATAGTTGTGATATTTAGATCTGTGTTGAACATTTATTATTTTATATTCTTGGATTTATGAAAAATTTACTCAAGTATAATGATACAAAAATTTTATTGAAGAAATGCACTTGAAATGTTTCTAAATCATTCAAATGAATCAAATAATTGTAAATGATGGCAGATGTGTGTGGATTTTGATAAATCTACAATTTTAACAACTACAATAATTTTTTTATTATTTTTAACTAATATATATATATATATATATATATATATATATATATATATATATATA
>BMAW01006005.1:40563-62668 GCA_019974015.1 Nephila pilipes | reverse complement strand
ATATATATATATATATATATATATATATATATATATATATATATATATATATATATATATATATATATATATATATATATATATATATATTTGCTACATGCTTTAATGATTATTCTAAAACTATATAGTTTCCTGGTACATAATATATATAAATTATTAAACAATTATTATTTATGCAAACTTTCATTAATTAAAACAATTAGATTTCACTTCATGTTGTAAAACTATTTTAGTTATGTATCACTTGGATCCTGACAACTGATAATAATTTCATAATGAAAACATAATTAAAAAAAATAAATTTTTAATTCACAGTGAGAGGAACATTGTTAAACATTTTACTTTATGGCATGAATTCAAAGAAAAAGTGTTATAAATACTGATTTTGGGAAAATTTAAATCATTACTGAACATTTCTAATGAATTAATGTGGAATGTTAAACAATATTAATTAAGACTGATTTAACATTTAATTAACATATTAACAAAAATTTTAATTTTTAATTTTAAAAAAATGTTTATAAATTAATGTAGTTTAGAGGTATTAATTTTTGTTAACTATTAATAAACATAAAGTTGTGAAAGTGCTGTTGTTTTCAGAAACAAAAATATTCAACTTCACATAGACTGTGCTCTTTTCATTTAGCAAAGATGGATACTGAGCTATGTTGTTCTTTCTCACTCTGAGAAAAAAAACTTTTTCTTACAAGCGGTGTTGGTTATATAATTCAATTCTTCAGTTGATACATTTATATAAACTCATGTAAATTTCACTAACTTTTCTAGAAACCATTCTAAGTTTTATAGTACAGTTATTTTTAAATCCATATTTTCACATGTATAAAAAGTTTGTTATATTAGACATTTTTTCCTCCTCTTTAGGCTTACAGAAATAATCAGAGATTTAAAAAAGAAAACAATCAAAACCTTACAAAAGAGCAAAGCACAAGGCATGGCACAGGATCAGCAAAGAAAGAGAGACAAACAGAAAGCCAAAAGGCTCAGGAAGATATTCGAGAAAAATATGAAACGTTCGAAAAAGAGACACTCAAAGAAATATCAAAAATAATGTTTATTATATTTTGAAATAAATATTCACCTTAATTCTTTGAATTTTTGTGTGTAAAATCTCTTTCTGTTTTGTTAATTTAAACCTTATATATCTATATTGTGCCTAAAACTAATTGAGATTAATTTCATATATAATTCAGTTAAAATGTTCTTACAAAAATACATTACAATAAAAGAAAAAGTGTAAATTAGTTTGTGGTGTAAGCTTGCTTCTTGTCCCTAAATTTTATGGGACTTATATCTTTGATAAAGTGATACTTACTCTGGAGACTTATTTATCTGTCCTGGTGCATATGAAGAAGTGGGTTATCTTTACATTTAGTTACAGTTTAACATAATGTGAGAAAAATGTGTATTGGTCAATTTTGAACTTCATGGAAAATATTGATTTTATTAAATTAAAGTTACTTAATAAGTGTTCCTGTGATATATTCCATAAATTTTTGAATTCATGCATAGTGAGAAGCATATGTGTATCCAATCAAGAAAGCATAGGTAATTCAGTAGTTGTGATTGTGAAGTTTGTAAATTCGTAATGGGTTTAAAACCCGATTCCACTTTAGATCTGCCATGAAAAATAAAGAATATTGCTGATCATTGAGAAGAATTGGAACAAAAAATTCTTCATGTAGTCTTGTGTGGAAAGCAGAAGACTTAAATACCTGCTCAAGAGTCACCTCCATCACTTGACTATAACTGTGTAATCTCTTTTACAGTAAGTAGGTCTAGAATGATGTTAATTTGAATCAAACTAAATAAGTTGGTCTCTTCTACTAAATATGCTGCACTTCTCTGTGACACTCACTTCCCTTTTCATATTTTCAAACCATTCTTCTATCAACAACTATCTTCTCACATCAAAGTGAAAACAGGAACTAACTTCTGAACAAACATAATCTTATTTGTAGAAATACTATTTCGACCAAACTTTCGGAAATCATAGAGTGATTTAGTTTCTCTGTACTTTTTGGTTAGCCGACAGTTTACTTCACTGCAGTGACTTTCAAACTTCTCAGTGCAAGAAAAGGATACAGCCATGCCAGCCGAGTTATCATGGTTCGTGGCCAGCAATGCTTCATTTGAGAGGTGTGTTAGAGTTCCGATTCTACTATAAAGATGTGTAGTGTAGACAGGAGGATGCATGTTATATCTTTCATAACTCAGTCCTTATATTGGCGGGGAATGTCAGATCTGGTGTCGCTCATATCATTTGATTTTTATTTAAAATTACAAGTTCTATCATCAATAGCCTTTAAGAAGATGTTAATAAAGAGTCACTCAAGCTAGAAAGTGATTGAGATCTAATGTAAGATTTTAAAACAGACATAACAGGTCAATTGAAAAGTGTCCGACCTACCATAGTAAAACACATTTTTTTGGCAAAATTAGTTTTTTTTATTCAACATAATTCCCTTCAAGGGTGATACACTGATTATGGCGACCCTCCAACTTTTCGATACTTTTTGTAGTACGATTTGTCCTTTGCTTCAAAATAGGCCTCAGTTTCGGCAATCACCTCTTCATTCGACGAAAAATTTCTTCCCAGCGAGCATTCTTTTGAGATCTGAGATTAGGAAATAGTCGCTGGGGGCCAGATCTGGAGAATACGGTGGATGAGGAAGCAATTCGAAGCCCAATTCATGGATTTTTGCCATCGTTTTCACTGACATGTGTTACACGGTGCATTGTTTTGGTGAAGCAGCACTTTCTTTTTCTTCAAATGCGGCCGTTTTTCGGCGATTTCGTCCTTCAAACGGTCTAGTAACGCTATGTAATAGTCGCTGTTGATGGTCCTTCCTTTTTCAAGGTAGTCAATGAAAATTATTCCATGCGCATCCCAAAATACAGACGCCATAACCTTGCCAGCCGACTGTTGCGTTTTCCCACGCCTTAGAGCGGGTTCATCGTGTGCAGTCCACTCGGATGACTGTCGATTGGACTTCGGAGTGAAATGATGGAGCCATGTTTCATCCATTGTCACATATCGACGCAAAAACTTGGGTTTATTACGCTTGATCATCTTCAAACACTGCTCCGAATCAACAACTCGTCGTTGTTTTTGGTCAAAAGTGAGCTCGCGCGGCACCCACTTTGCACAGAGCTTTCTCATACCCAAATATTCGTGAATGATATGATGTACACGTTCAGTTGCTATCTTTAGAGTGCCTGCTATTTCATTCAATTTCAATTTACGGTCATTCAAAATCATTTTGTAGATTTTTTTTAATGTTTTCGTCGATAACAACTTCTTTTGGGCGTTCACCGTCTTCGGTGCTCATTTCTCCACGTCTAAACTTAGCATACCAATCCTTGATGGTTGATTTTCCTGGGGCAGTGTCCGGAAACTCGGCATCACGCCGAGTTTTTGCTTCAACTGTATTTTTTCCTTTCAAAAAGCAATATTTTATCAACACGCGAAATTCCTTTTTATCCATTTTTTTTCACAATAACAAAAGTTGCTTCACTCAAAATGCTATAATTCACAAATTAATGATCCGACAGCTGTCAAATTTATTCACGCATCTTTTGAGGGTTAGAGCTAACTAAAAAACATATGGATTTAATTCTAGTAGCGCCATCTATGTGTCAGGCCTGGGACTTTTCAATCGACCTGTTATGTTGAATGTATGATTTTATGTTGAGAAATTTTTAACTTATAACTAAGGTGATTAACTGAAAATTTTCAATTGCCGTACTTAATTACATAACAAGCTCTCTCTCTCTCTATATATATTTTCCTGAAAAAAAAGTCTGTTTGTCAGTCTTTAATACGAATCCACATCATTGATCGTATCCTCCCAAACGTTTTAGGATGCTTTGTTGATGTATGAAAGGAGCTGTAAGCATATTCCCTGCAAAAAAAAAAAATTAAATCCGTTCTGAAATAGAGGATCAGCATTAATTTTTTGTTCCATACCAAATTTAGAATAGATCTAATGGCTGGTTACTTTTTTTTCCCTTTTCTATATACATATCCCTACAGCTTTGATAAAAATACGCAAAATTTTTGGGAGTTGTTTTAATGGTTTAAAAAAAAAGGAGCTAGGATTTTTTTTAATTAGTGGATTTTATTTGAATTTTAACTACACGAAAAGTAAGACGGAGCTTTTTAACTTTTTCAATTTTTCCCCCTTTATCCAACACTAAGGTGTGGCTGTGGTAGCCTAGTGGTCATGGTTTAGGATTCGTGATCGGTAGTTTTCGTTCAGTCGCGGGTTCGATTCTTGGCTGCCAAAGATCCTCCGTATAGCTGGGGTTGATGCACGTTAAATCTGTTAGGGCCCAAAGTCCTCCCGTTGGTGTGGTGTGGAAGTTAGGAGAGAGGGGTGCCAGCTTAGATTCGTCCTCGTCACTTGACCGAGGTTCAAAATTACGAGGTCTGTCGCCAATAGTCCTCGTGTTGCTTCTAGTGCGATGTGATGAAAAACTAAACTAAACTCCAAAACTAAGGATGATTACCACATTGCTGCGCATGACTCTTGCGCAAAGTACATCACATGACCTCACGATAAGCCTGGTGGTCACGGTCGCTAATTTTCTGGAGGCGTTGTTTCCGCCGAGTTGTAGGTTTAAGCCTGATCTCACTGCAGAGTCATCCCTTTAGTGTGGTATGGAAGTTTGGAAAGGGATGTGCAACTCAGATGCCTCATCACCTGATCGAAATTCATAATTGCGAGATACGTTAACAATACCCTCAATTCCTCTCAACAATCTTTTTAATCAAAGCTTTGTTTCAAAATTTCATGGGTTCTCCAGCTAGTGAATTGATATATATATATATATATATCTGCATTCGTTCTTAAATCATTTGATGTGAATGGAAACTTTAAGTTGTTGCTTAACTCTACCTAAATAGATACATCGAATTTATCGTAAATGAAACAGAAACTGACCTAAAAAAATTAAGCTTCTGTTTTCTGTGTTTCTTCAATTAAATAAACAGACATAGATTATTTCAATATATGTATGTGAATAAAATGTCGTGGTTTCATTTTCGTGCCAAATACAATGTTTGATCGTTTTGTTTGATATGTCATACACTTCTTCCTTCATTCGTTTCTAAATTTTCACTTTAGGACATTGAACTTTCTCGAATAATTCAATTTTTAGTGTTGGTGTAATATTTTACCAATCAATTTTTCTTCCGTTAGGATTATCAAAACTGAAAGAAAATGAGCATCAAGAATTTTTTTTTAATTACATTTGGAGATGATTTGAATTTTTGTCGGTTTTAAAATTTCGTATTGTTCGACTAAACTTCTTGAACCCTTGATTTCTTTTCTGACGTAGATCAGTTTCTCACGAAAAATAAATCAATTAGACACTCTTTTTTAAAAATTCCGATTACCACTATTAATCTAAAAGAGATGCTTAAATGGGGCATTTATCAAACCTAACATTATCGTTAAGATGTCTGCACTGGTAGCAATTTCTAATAACTTAACTCACACACATCCCATTCCCTTCCATGTTCTAAATTCGAGATTTTCGCATTGAACGGGCTGCTGCGGTAACCTAATGGTCAGAATTGTGAATTTAGAGGTCGGTGATGTCCTGGATCAATTGCATTTTCATATCCTGATTTCCTCCATAAGATCTCTCATGTAGAATTATGGGCACTAGGGAAAATCGAAGGAACCAATGTCCTCATCCCCTCAGAGACTTGCCTTTTTTTAGGAAATCAAGACGGGTATATTTTAGGGGAAATCGGGAATCAAGATGTCCCCATGAACCGTAGTGATCTTTCTCTTTACCATGGAGTTTATTACATATGGTAAACAAGAGAGACGCACTTTCGAAAGGCTCTAGAGGTCCTTCTTTCTTTTCGACATTCTTTGTCAACCAAATTTTATCCTTTTCAGTCCAGATTACAGTTTAAACGAATGTTCCGCGCCACTTTTGGCTCTTGCGCTATAATCCATCGTCAATCACTCGGCAGTTCTCATGTAATAGCGAAACGAATAACGTACCAGCTGTGATGTTGCTCCTCGACCGCAGTTTAAAATTGCGTTGTCCGCTTTCAATGGTCAAACTTATATGTATTTTGTGACCGAAGTAGCTTAGTAATCATGGTCGCGCACTGGGTGTTGCGTCCATGAAGACGTAGGTATGAGTCTTGCTGTCACGAAAAAACTCGCATTGTAGTAGGGTTGATGCACGCCTGTCTAAGCTCTAAATTCTTCTGAGGCGGAATGTGGAAGTTTGGAGAGGGAAGTGCCACCTTAGTCGTCGCCCTCGTCACTTGACCGAAGCTCAAAATTATGCTTATAGCCCTCGTGTTTCTTCAAAGTGCGACGTTAATTAACAGTCAGTCAATCCAATGCATATTTATAAAATTTTCTGATTGCCTCGTCAACACAATTGATTCGTCTTGCAATTTCGAGCCACAGTCAGGTGACGAGAGCGACACATGAAGAAGCACGTCTTTATTCATCACCACAACGTGAGGATTCTGAATTCTTGACAGAGTTAAATTGCATCAGCCCCACTACATGACGGTATTTCGAAGACGAAAAGCGTTAATTATTAATAATTAATCCATTACTGTATTTCTTTGTAAAACTTGTGTGAATTACTTTGTAACTTTTGTTTATTTTGAAGCCTCTAAGCTCTTTGAACATCGATCATCGCCATTAACATACTCATTCAACCCTAGATTCAAACTCAATGATACACATATAGAACCTGTCATAGATTTTAACTTCATTGAAGATGATATTTGTGACAGATTTTACTTCGCTGGTAAAGAATCTATGAAATTTCAGCCAAGTTATGTCTTTGTTGCCTTCTTTTGAAATTAGTGGGTTTTTTTTTTTTTTTTTTTTTTTTTTAGAAAATTTTAAAAATTTTGCCAACCAACCATTTTTTTTTTTTTTTTTTTAATATTTTAAAAAAAATTATTTTTTTTTTTTTTTATCCAAATTAATTTTTTTTTTTTTTTTTTTTTCTTTTTGTGTGCTTATCCCGAATTGTCATAAGTACCAAGAAGTATTGTTTTGTTGCAGCATTTATCAAGAACTGAAATGCGAATGTTTTGAAAATCGAACTCGAGGCAACGTGAGCATATCCAGTTGGTAGAGACTCTCAACTTTTTGACCAAAAATAAGCCGGATTTTTTTGTAACAGGTTGAAATAGGCTTTCGAAAGCTTTCAATTCAGCAAATCAGTCAGATTAATTTCTTAATTTTAGAAAATGGAAAAGCCGCAGGAAAAAGGAGAATTGGAAAAGAAATCCAGCTCCGAGACAGAAGAATGTTCCGTATCATGCGATATTCGCAATTTGAGCCTGGAATCTAGCGATTCCGATTGCAGCATTAAGGCTTGCGAAAATGCAGATTTCCTTCAAACAGAGACAGAAGCCATCGAAAAAATTCCTGGAGTAATCAAAGATGTCAATATCCTCATTGTTGGCGATTCTGGGACTGGAAAATCATTGCTCGCGTCCACTTTTACTCCTTTTCCGAGGAAGAAAGCTTCCCGATACACTAAGACAGTCGTCGACTTGGCTCACGTTCTCGGCGAACCCCGTTGCTATGTAGGACTCCACATCTTTTGTGCACCTTTTCGAAGTGGAGATGACGAATGCTTTTTGAGAGATCCTCTCGAGAACCCACTTTACGATTTGGTCATCTTTCTTTTCGATCTCAACCGTCCCTCAACTTTGCGCAGCATTTCCCAGAAGTGGAATCCAGAAGTATCAAGGTACTTGTCCAAAAGGCTCCCCGATAAGATGCTAGTGGGTAACAAGTATGATACACTGAAGAAATATGCTTCTGAATCTGAGAAGAACGATGCAGTGAATTATCATGAAGGCGTCCGATGCGCGGCTGATATTGGAGCACGAGACTACTTCGAGGTTTCAGCTTTGATTGACTGGAACATTAAAGATATGACGAAAGAAACGGTTAGGTTGGTTTGCAAGTGAAAATCTGGTTTTTATTGTCTCATTTTAATCAATTTTACATAAGTGAAATTTGTTTTATCTGCTTATAATTTAATAAGTTAAGTGTAGTTTTACTAGTGTACTGGAACAAAATTTATGTACTCTTTTTTTTTTTTGCTGATTTTTTTTTAAATTGTTTGTGAAGGATTTTCTAATACGCTTCACTGATTTTATTCAATATTTTACTGTATGTCATTTGAAATTTCTCGTTTCAATATCAAATAAAGTCGACGTTTCTAAAAAGTACGTCTTTATGTTTATTATTTTTGTAGGAAATGTAAGAGCTTCTGCCGCTCAATATTTTGAATAAAAAGTATTAGAATAATCTTTTAAAAAGTTCAACGCAAAGTTTTGCATAGAACTTTAGATTTAGTCTGAACAAAGTGCGCTTTTTTTTTTTATAATTTACTATTAAATTACTCAAATATATAAGAATTAAAGTAAACGATGAAATATCGAGAAATGGACTATAGTAAACTTTTCCGACATTAAAATTAAAGGAAACGATAAATTATTAAACTGAATATATTTAATTTAAATGTAATTAAAATTGATACAAACGGTAAATTATTAAATTGAATATATTTAAGCTAAATGTAATTAAAAATAAAGCAAAGTATGAAAAATTGAAAAGTGGTCTGGTACGCCAAAAGTGATCCACCTAAATCAATAGCCCCTTGGGTAGCTAAAAAAAATTGGATGCCTCACAGCTGTCTTAAAATTCTGAATGTTATTTTCAGTCATGTCTTGATTCCAGTTTACATATGATTTATGGTAATATTTAAATCGATTAGTAAATAAAACACTTTTTGCATTGTCTTACTTCAATCCAATAAAAAAATTAGGGTAAATTTATTAAGACATATTTTTGAAAATTGAGTTCATTAGTGGTGAAAGCAGGTATCGGACGTATTGTATACATTTTATTTCAATCCAATAAAAGCCCTCATGGGCTTACCTACTTCAGGTAAGTACGGGCTTCACGAACCCGGGGGTCCTGAGTGATCTATTTCTTTCCTATGGGGTTTGTCTTTGGTAAACACGGGTGACGCACCCCCGGGGTACCCTAGCGATCCTTCTCTATTTTCGACCCTCTTCCTTGTCACAAATTTGCTCCTTTTTATTTTCCGTCTAGATCACAGCTAGCAGTACCGAGTACTTGTCTACTCGTTTGCATTCAATATTGTTTCCCCTGTCTTGAATTAATGTTTGTTCATTTCTGTTTTGTTCTTTTTTATTATAGTCTGTATTTGTTTAATTTTGTTTTCGTTTTTCTCTGTTGGTTTTGCCAACCCGCATGTTTTCCGTGTGCGGCGTCCCGTAAGGAGGAAAGTGGGATCCTGGGGATACCTTTTGCGTTCCCTTTGGCCCATGCTTCGCTGTAGACGGGTGGCAGGAGTGAGCCCGCTTCTGTCAATCGGCTGGTGGTAAGTCTCTTTGTGGATCCATCCGCAAAGAGACACTGCTGTAGGGCTAATGCTGCAGATAAGGGGTGCATCGGGTTTCCCGGTGGATCCTCGCCCTGAAGCTGCAGTGCTATATCCTGGTTGACCTCCAGGTAAGTGCCGTGCCTGACGAATGTCAGTTGACCGGCAACTGCCTCACTTGTTGGACTCCATGGTGGGTGGTGGCACGCCAGGATGAATAACTCCTTTATTCCATGGATCCTAATTTTTCGTGCCTGGGTAAAGGCCTTATTTTACCCACATCTTCTAAAATCGATGACATTGCTCAGCATTTCCGTTTTTTTTATCCTTACATTACCTAACAATAAAATGGCTCTACAATCTCCATTTGCAATACAAAAAGCATTGTTAAGTATCGGTGGTGAGTCTAAATCGGTAAAAAAATTAAAATCTGGTGATTTACTAATTGAAACTCGCAACGCGTTACAATCTAAGTCATTTTTATCTGCCAAATTTTTTCTAAATTCTCCTCTTAATGTCTCTCCTCACAAATCTCTCAACTCCTGCCGTGGCGTTATTTGAGAACCTGACCTACTGTGTGCATCCGAAGCGGAAATCCTCGATGGATTTTCCTTTCAGGGTGTCACTCAGATCAGAAGAATCACTCTTAAAAAAGACGGTTCCACTTTCCCTACAAAACATATAATATTAACATTCAATAGTCCCAAATTACCCTCAACTATCAAAGCTGGTTATTTAAATTGCAATATTCGGCCCTATATTCCGAATCCTCTGCGCTGTTTCCAGTGTCAGAGGTTCGGACATTCCAAAACTGCTTGCAGGGGACAATTAACGTGCTCTAGGTGTGCATCTGTTGGACACTCTTCCACGGATTGCCAACTGGAGCCCAAATGTGTTAATTGTTCCCAACCTCACACTTCAAACTCAACTATATGCCCCAAATGGAAATTAGAAAAACAGATTCAACAAATAAAATCCTCGCGTAACATTTTTTACACAGAAGCCCGAAAATTAATAGTTCCACAACTTTCTCAAACTTATGCTCAAGTCGCAAAATCTTCCATTTCAATATTCACCCAAACCGATCCTACTTTTACAAAAGTCATATGCCCTCCTCTACAATATCTGAAACCATTGCCATCCACACCGCTACCTACATCTGGTGCACCGCCTACAGTTAATACATCTTCATCGTGTTCTCAGGCGGATATTTTGACATCAATAGTTCCTCTAAAAACAGCTACATCAATTAATACTCCTATTCTCCATAATACAGTTCTCCCTGCACCTCGAAGTCTCCCTTCCTCCACAGCATCTATTGGTTTTAAAACAAAACCCAAAACGAAAAACAAATTAAATCGCCTAAACCGAAACATTTCTCATCCTTCTACAAATAATAAACCGAAAATTAGTATTAAATTGAATGCTTATAAACCCAAAAAAAGTGGCAATTCTCCTGATCTTGCAGATGACGATAATTGTATCTTGTATGATGTTGATGATTCATGGCTAATGGATGCAATGGACGAGATGGAAAATACTAAGTTCGTGAAACAGAAGAAAACTCGGAATCGGTCTTGGTCTTTGTTTGCGTTACGCTTTAATTTCCTTACCTTTTTGTATTATTGATTTTAATCAAATGTTTTAACATTTTTTTAAATTTGACAAAAATACTTATCAGATTAAAACTTTTAATATTTTAACTTGGCTCGCTTTTAACTTAATGTAACTTTGGCTTAACTTGCATTCCGTTTTTTAAATGACTCGCTTAAGGTTTGGCGCAGCATAGCCATATCTGGCTCTTGTGCCATAAAATTTCAATATCACTCACTCAATCCAATAAAAAATTCAGGAGAAATGTGTTATGACGTATTTTTGAAAAACAAGTTTGTTACTGGTGAAAGCAGACAAGAAAAATATACGCAAAAAGAAGATAAATTTTTGAATAGTATATTGAATAATATTTTTGGGTTGACTAAAACAATAAACCGTTGGGTGGCTAAAAAAATGTCAGAGATCTAACATGCAAACTACAGTCATATGTATTATAATTTTATACTAATATTTCTACATATGAAATATATGTACAAATTACAACAAAAGTATTTAAATATATAGATTGTAATATATGTATGATTTTGCGACGTATGTGTAAAAGTGCCATAAATGCATGCATGGTGATATAACTTATACAAGTGAATAATTTTATAAAAGTTACGTAACCTAAGTTAACAGTGCAAAAAATGCGAAAAATATTTGGTTGGAATGCAGTTTGGCCAAACCACCCTTGGCAACAGAATTAATTGGCGCTACTTTGTCAAATATGGCTACCCTGGTCCGCCTCACGGACTTAACATTCAGCCAAAAAAAAATCGCCAAGCTTGGCAATTTTTAGCGATCGGGCCAAGTGGTTGGTCTAAACTGCATTTTCACCAAATATTTATAATATTTACCAGGGACTATCGCAAAGTTTTAATTTTTACTCAGAAATAACTCGAGATATGTGAATAAAATTTATTCCGCATTTTGATTCTTGCGTACATAATGTCGCAAATTATCGCTATTCATGTGGATTTGTTTGGTTTCTGGTAACCATAGATTGAAGTAACCAACTGTATGGTGAAAGTACCCGTAGTGCACTATGTGCGGAGCGGGGGGTTGGTCTCTCGAATTATGTATGGTGAAAGTAGAGGTAAATATGCTGAGTTCTACAATGACGGCCTTCGAATTGTCAGGAAAGGATAGGAGAAAACTATAACTTTAGGTCTTAAGAATAATAAATAAAAGAAGGTTATTTCTCGATTATTTTTCGTAGTGATTAAAACTTTACGATAATGCGTGTTATTTCAATCTACGACTTCCTGAAACCGAACAGATCAAATTTAATAGATGTAATTTGAAAGGCAATATAAATTTTATCCAGATATTTCAGTTATTTCTTAGTAATAGTTAAAATTTAACAAATCCCTCGGACACAACTAATATAAACGCAAACAAATAAGCATAAATTGTACGAAAATTTTATATTGATATAATTTTATATTATTTTCAAAGCATGTATCGAATGTTTAATTTGAGTTATAAATTAGCACTAATTGAGGCACTTCGAAAGTAAAGTACGATTGCATCCTGTTGCTTTACAAAAATACGGTTGCTTAACACAGCAGGAAGTAAAGACATCCAGCAAATCTGATTTACGCACAGCTAAAAAATAGCGAACGGTAAGAAATTTTCATTGTTGCTTAAAAATTTGTTTATAATGTAAATGTTTTAGGTAGCACTTAAGTGAAGAAATATTTATTATATAAGCTTATATTGAGTAAACATTCGATCTATCATACAAAAAATCACGATTGCATTAAAAAAATTGTTGTTTTCTATACTAACCCACATTTGATAAATTATTTTATAATTTGTTGTTACATGAATCCTGAGTTCTCATGGACAGAGACGTTACTTTGGTACATGCTTTGTTTGTTATAGAGTTACTTTTGTTACACATCACATTCTCTGGGGTTATGACCTCTAGGCTTCCTACTGATCTTTTTCTTTCCCTTGAGGTATACTGTCTTTGGGAAACACGGGGTCTGTGGCCTCTGGATGCCCTAGTGATCCTTCACTGTTTTCACCCCTCAACCAATTTTTAACTTTTTCCAAACGGTTTCGTCACAGATTGTCTTGTTTGGTGCAGCTTAACCCCATCTGGCTCTTGCGCCATTAAATTACTATCACTCTCTCCCTCCCTCACAGGATCAAGATTTTCAATTACAAATTAAAGTTTAAGTTGTGGGTCTTGTTCTTGCAGGTAATTATATTTGATTTTCGATAGTTCAACTCTGTGTTAGCACTTGGGGAAGAACTGAGTCCCGTGTGGTGATCAGGAATGACAGAATATTCCCACTACAGCTCATGCATGTCGTTAGAGGCGACTAAAATGAGTTAAAGCGACTAAAATGAAAATGGAGGTATAGTCGGGAACCCTGACACTAGGGATTATATCAGGGGACCTCCGGGACTGGCATTCTTTAGGTAGGTACGAGCATAATGACCTTGTGGCACCCTTGTGATCTTTTCTTTTCCATGAGGTTTACTGTCTTTGGCAAACACGGGTGACGCACTCCCGGGTTACCCTAGCGATTCTTCTCTATTTTCGACCCTCCTTCTTTGTCAACCAATTTTTGTCTTTTTTTTCCCTTCAAGTTTTTCGCTTCTACAGTTAAATTTTTTTTTTTTTTGTTTCAGCATAGCCAAATCTGGCTCTTTCGCCAATAACCTTCACTTTCCCTTACTCACTCACTATTTATTAATATTGTTACTCACGGTCACATTAATAATAATCATAGACTCTCGACTACCGCGTGTTAACGGAGTTAAGATGTGAATTTATATTCCTTGGTAATAATAATCCCGAGCACCTTTAATAACTAACCACAGTTTTCATTGCAGTTGGACAAAACTAGTATCTATGTTAATGGCTCAAAAGGAACAGATTTATGATGTTAATGGATTAATTAACGTAGCTCATTTACTTTAAAAACTGCTCATTTACTTATTTTCTCATTACTTAAGATGATTATTTCCTAGTATCTTTTTTTCCCCTTGTGAACGGAAAGTCTGTGTCAATTTTCATAAAATTCAGTTTGAAAGTGCACTATTTTTTTTACAGCTGTTACAAAAAATGGTTCTCTTATTGTTGAATGAGTCTCAAAGAAAATTTTTTTACTCATTTCTTTTCATAGCATTTTACATCACAAACATAGTACATTTAAGGGGAAAAAAGGATGTACTACAATATATTAAAATTTTTACACATTTGAATTCCTCGCGTCATAAAACCCTTTAAATCTTCAATTTTCCACAATTTCTCTTCAATAGTTTTGGAAAAAAGAAGCATTTTTAAATATGATGGAACCATTTTTAAATATGCTGCTGGAGGCGTTCCGCACATGCACTCCTGTTACAAAAATCTTTTGGATTGTCGTAGACACCAGTATGGAGTGAGTATTCGTTAACTTTACACGAGCAACACGAGAGCCATTGGTGACTAACCTTGAAATTCTGAAGCTCGGTCAAGTGACGAAAACTTCACCTAATCTAGCACATTTCCCTCCAAACTTCCTCATCACGCCAATGGGGTTATTTAGAGTTTGTGAGTGAAAGCAAAGTTTAATGGTGCAAGATTCAGATGTGGCTATGCCGCGCCAAACAAGATGCAACTGTTTCCTAGACGTTTGGAAAAAATGGAAGAAAGATAAAAAGTTTGACGAGAAGGAAGGTCGAAAATAGAAAAGAATTGCTAATGTGTCAGTGAAGAGGCTCAATCTGGATTAGCAAAGAAAATGAACCCCGTGGAAAAGAAAAAGATTTTTTGAATGTCTCGGGGTCAGGAGACCCGTATCCACCTAAAGAAGGCCAGCCCCTGAGGTCCCCTGATATAATCCCCTAGACGCAGTGTACCCCAGACACTGGGTACCCATTTTAGTCACATCTTGCGACATGCATAAGCTACAGTGGTACTATTATTTCACATCCTGTCACCACACGTGTGAAGGCTACCACAAGATCTCTAAAAATGAAATGGATGGATTCCTCTGGAGAACGCATCAGACAGTTGATCAAGACGTTTCGGTTGTAGGGGCATACGCACGTACTTTGGTTCTGGGATTTCAGTCTACAATATTCAACAAATCCTCTTCCAGTTTGGGTGTTAATGCTCCCGACCAGTATCCTGCGTCATTGCAGCTAAGAATCCATGTTTCGAAAGTTTCTGATGTTCCTGAGCGAGCTTTTGAGGATTTGGTTGGTACTTCGTTCGATATCTTTTCTTATAAAACCGCACTGCTGCATGTCCATTTCTTTTGGCTGGGCTATAGACGAACTGGATATCCATCTACTCGGCGTCACTTGACCGTGGTTCATAATTACGAGATCCGTCGCCAATAGCCCTCGTGTTGCTTCCAGTGCGACGTTAATAATAAATGAAACTAATCCATCTACTCGGAGTTTGTACAACGACTCATGTTGAGCGCGGCGCGTTCGGAGTCTACAATGAGAATTCCATATGTTCCAAACTTCGAGAGTTCGTAGACGGCGCCACTTCTGGTTTTCCGCTCATGCGTTCCTACATAAATATAGTTCTTAAGGATGTTCTCTACCTCCACTACGAAGTCCCAGAACACCTCGTATAGTTATCTCGATTGATTGTATAGTTAAGGGGTGGTCTAAAAATAGGTGGATTGTGAATGATAACATTTATTTTGATATTACATATACATAATTATATTTACTAACACAATTATTACAATGATAATTAAATTTTATTGTGAACTATAATTCAAAAGTCCTTAAATTTTATCCACACAGGTGCTCAAATTGTTTTCCATCCCAATTTACATAGCTTTGAAGTCTGCCTCTTATCCTTCAACACACATTTTTACACAAGCCTCCTCTTTGGATATTAATTTCTTGAAACGCATCTTTTATGTAATTTTTCAAATCACCGACACTTTTTGGTTTTCGACTGTAAACTTTGTCCTTCAGTACTCCTCAAAAGGAAAAAATTCCATTAGGGTCAAGTCTGGTGAACATACCGGTCAATCAATTGGACCTTCAGCCAATCCATTTCTCAGGAATTGTTTCATCAAGATATCCTAGGACTACTCTTGATTAATGGTGGAGGGGCCCGATCTTGTTGGAAATAAAGGTCATGGGAATTAAGCTGCTGCTGTAACTGGGGGACAACTTGATTCAATAGAATTTCTAAACACTTACCTCCTGTGAGTGTGTTCCATCTCAAACTATTGATTCTAAAACACCAGAACTTGAAATACCATCTCAAACATTGACACAAGGTTGATTAGTTTTTGCTCTAATATTAAATGCATGCTCTCACCATAACAGTAAACACAATTAAGTCTTTTAATATGATCGGTTAATTTGAAAGAAACTTCATTACTCCTTATAATGTTAACTCAAACTACTGGATTTTCTTCAATTTTGATCAGCATAATCATACAAAATAGCAGCCGCCTGTCTGGATAATCCTCCAATAAGCCATGAAATAACGACGATAAGCTTTCAAACCAATAGATTTCAGGATTCGCATGATAGAGGATCGTGAAATGCTCAATTCCAAAGAGGCTCTTCTGGAGGACTTTTTTGGACCCTGAACAAATGTTTCGGCAGCAAGTTGCTTATCATACTCTGTACAGACTGTTTTGGGTCGACCAGTGTTTGGAGCATAAAGGATTGAGCCAGTGGAATCGAATTTGTCACCGATGCGGTAAAAGGTTTGTCTCTTTGGGGGTTGAGTACCAAGCGCTTCAACCCAATTTGTTCTAACGGTTCCAACATTTTGGGAATTCCGATATTCTCTTTTAACACCCATTTTCTTTCATTTGTATTTAAATTATTTGCCATGATAGGTTCCCTGAATTATCTGCAAAGAAAACAGATTAAATTTAAATTGTAGTGATAAAATTGTTAATTATGTAGCACAAAGAGCATAGTTATAATGAACACAACTGTAGTAATATAACCGATGCATAAACCTATTCCACACATACTGTCCACCTACTTTTGGACAACACTGTATTAACGTCGCTCTTAGAAGCGATACGTCCACAGCTCCGAACCGCAAAATTCAATGTGCTGCAGTATTTGATAGAATAACACCGTTCCCAACCCATTGGATACTAAAACTCGTTTAGTTCAATTATACTGAGGGAGTGACAGTATTTTAATGACACAAGTGCCTGCAGGGACGTCTTAAGGCATGGGCCAACTGGGCCAGGGTCCAGGGCCTCGCCTTTGAGGGGGCCTCGTTTCGTTCTCTACTCGGCCTGAATAAGATCATGATCAGAATAATTTCAATTGTCAAATATTATTTTCAGATATGACTGGTTGAAGACAGTTACTTCTATATTAAATATTTCTATTTATGATGTTTGTTGAGAATCAAGAAAAATATTAGTTTATTTCTATAGCGAGATATGTCCAATCTATTGATAAAAATACTGCTGCGGGAAGAACAGTCATAGATACTCTGTCCAGCGATCTTTTATTTATTTGCACACAGGAGTTAATCATCGCCCACGAATGAACAAGAGATACACTTAACCTCCCCCCAACAGAAGTGAAAAAAACGCATTCCCTATTTTATGACGGGGGTCAGGGCTAATAAAAAAGAGGGTTGAAATGACCCTGAAGGGAATTACACTTTTTCGAAGAAATGAGTGGCCTACAGTTATAAATCGACAATTCCTTTCTTTAAATTTAAATTGTTTGAAATAGCAAAAGGTAATTATGTTTTCATTTTTGAATTGTATTTCTTCGAGATTTAAGATAATATACAAATATTTATATCGCGTCAAAAAAGTAAAATAATTTGCAAATAAAAATTTTGCTTTGTATTTGCTTTTTTATAGAGAGAATTATAAAAATAATAATCAGCTTTAAAAAATTCTGCTCTTTTTTTCTTTTTTTTTTTTTTTTTTTTTTGTAAATTTTCTCTCTTTTCCTCTGAACAACAGGAAATAATCTCTTAACTGTTTATAAAATTGTATATAAATATATCAATGAACTCTTTAGAATACTTTTGTATTGATTAATATGGATAAGTGCGCGCTCCCTTCCTTTTGAATGCACTATGGTCTTCCAAAAGAGTTTCCAATGTGTATTGTAATTCAGAGAAATATTTTTATTTGCTTCTAATACGGAAAGTGTTCTTTTATTCATTTAAAAATTCAAATGACTGTCCTTTTTATTATTATAAAAACCTAAATAAAAAAGAACATTTATAAAATGAAGATATTACATTATTACAGACTTTTGCAATGTTGTATAAATGTAGAGAAACAATCATATAATAGAAATTCCTGCAGTACGATTTGATAATTAGATAAATAAATGCCTGTACAATAATTTAATGTTTTAAGGGGACTCGGTACCCTTGAACCATTTTTTTTTTATTAATGCATCTTTGTTTCTTTTGATTAGCATAATAATATGGATAAAAATATTTTGTATAGTTACAAACATGTATTCTACAGATTTAACGTGTATCAGTACTTCCACATGATGGGTCTCAGGTGCCAAGAGGATTCGAACCCACGATACTACAGAAAAAACAGTGGCCACTAGTTCGAAATCATAACCACTAATTATCGCTTTCGATTTAAACTTAAAATATAACAATAATTCAGAATAATGTAGCATATTTTTTTTTGCCTCAATTAAATAGAAAGGAACAAAAAAGACTTTATGCAAAATATTTATATACCTTTTTTCTTCATAGTAAACAATTATTAAAAAATACATGATGCATTGAAGTTTAAATTTTGCAACATGAGTATTCTTATTAAATTTTTTAAAAAAAATGAGGTTTTGATGCAATTTCGTGTTGACATATATCACCGCAAATTGTTTTGAGTCGGTTTCCGCTTTGATTAAAATTTATATTTTTATAATAATCACTGTACAAAATTCGGATTGTTTTTTTTTTTTTTTTTTTTTTTTTTTTGCGTACTCATTAAAAATATTTAATTAACACTGTAGATCTTTAATAAATGAAATGATTTGATTTTTAAAAAAATGAAGAGGTCGAAACTGATGGTCCTCAAACAGGAAAGTGGACTACATATTGAAACAGCTAGAAAAGCAGTTTCTTTGCAAAACTTGTACATGACGGGTGGTTTTTATGAACTTGAACGATGGGGAAGGTCAATGAAAGAGAGGGCATAGAAACGGTGTTACAATTTTTTTCCGTAAAGTGGAACTGACTGGACCTAGACCCTTCCAATTGAGAAGGATTCGGTAGAAGCATTTTATCTTTAATTTTGAACAAAAATATCAGAGTATTGAGGGATATTTGCAAATCATCAACAAAAATCAACATAAAATCATCAGAAAATGGAATAAAATAAACGCACACCTAGAAAAATAAAACCATAAAAAAGTGTTTATTTCAAAGTCAAGAAAATAATAAGGATTCAGAAAAAGAAACCATCTAATTTATCTTTTTAAGAAGAAACTATTTACTGGCTATACATATTGGCCGTTATAAAATTCTTACCATTAAGAGGACTGCCTTTTGGAGAGGAAAACGAAACTATAGTTTCAGTGAATAACGAAAATTATTTAAGAACTTTAGAACTTCTAAGTAAGTTTGATCAATTTTTAAAAGAACATATTAAAAAGTATGGCAATTCTGGGAAAGATAATCTTTCTTATCTGCCTACTACAATTTGTGATGAATTCATTGAAGTCAGGGCGTCAAAAATCTTGGAAGCTATCATCACTGAAATACAGAAAGCTAAATATTATTCTATTTGCTTCGATTCTACCCAAGATGTGACTCATGCTGACCAAATAACTTTTATTTTACAATATGTCCAAAATGGTGCACCCATTGAGAGATTTTTGCAATTTAATAATATTAATGGACATGCTGCAGAATATCTGATGGATGGTGTGGTTTCATTTTTGGAAAATAACAGCATTTCCCTGAGTAACTGTAAAGGTCAGTCATGCGACAATGCCTCCAATATGTCAGAGAAATATTCAGGACTACAAGCCCGACTTCAAGAGGGAAAAAATACGCTATATATGTATCATGTGCAGGATATTCTTTGAATTTAATTGGCGTTCAAGCAGTAGAATGTAACAGTAACGTAACAATTTACTTTGATTTTGTTAAAAATCTTTATAATTTTTTCTCATCGTCAACCCATCGTTGGAATATACTAACATTAAATTTGAGCTGTGTTAGAAATCAATATGTACTGAAAAACCTATAAAAAAACTCGTTGGTCAACACGCGCAGATACAATTAGAGCTTTAAGCTCCGGATATTCAGAAATTGTCAAGAGGCTGGATTACTTAATTAATGCTGAATTACAGGCAGTGGATATTCGACTCTCAGCTAAAAAAATAAAAACTAATTTTTTAACTATCTTTTGGAATGACATTTTGACATGTATTGACAAAGTAAATTTATTTCTCCAGAGTAAAAATATAGATTAGTCGAAAGGTGTAAAATTATTAAAATCGTTAATGATATATATAAACCAAAAGATATTTTTTTGACTATTATAAAAGATATTCTTTAGTCAAAAGCCGCGGAAGCATTTTTTATAAAGGAGTATCAAAGTGTTCACAAGCGTGTAAGACAATGCAGTAGCTTGCCTTGAAGGAAATAGACACCGACACAACATTTGAAAACAGCCACAGCCAGAAAATTAAAATAGAAACCTTTTCACCAATAATCGACTCTATAATTTGCAATATACAAACGCGTAGTAAAAAATATGAGGAGCTTTTTGAAATATTTGAATTTTTTGAAAATATTTCTAATTTGGAAGAGACACAAATTAAAAGAGAGTGCTAGAAAATATCAAAATTTTACGATAAAGGCATTAATGGAGATGAACTGAACTTGGAATGTCAACATTTCAACTCATATATGATCATTGATGGCGAAAAACCGAAGAAAAAGCAAAGAGAACAAATGGAGAAAAGAAAGATTTATAAAAAATATATTACTACAAATGCAGATGAAGATTAAGAACAATTGTTGGATGAGGGAACTGGAATTGGGATGAATATACTCTATACATACATATATGATGAAAGACTATTCACAAGTTTCCCAATATTGAAATAATAATGGGAATTTTCTTATCAATATAATTACTCACGCGAGTGGAGAGCGTTCATTTTCAAAACTCAAATTAGCCAAAAATGAATTGAGAAATCATATGACTCAATCACGTTTGAATAACTTAAGCCTGATGAATATTGAAAATGAAATATTATTAACAATTGGTTTTGAAGATTTGAATAATGATTTTGCGAATTTAAAAATGTATAGAAAACAAATATTCACATAAAACCTCATTTTACTATGGATTGCTTTTATTGAACTGTACATGTATACACACCAAATTAGATTAAAGGGTCGCAGGTGGGGCCTATTTTTTCATAAGGGCCCAGGGCCTCAAGAAGTCTTAAGACGTCCCTGAGTGCCAGATGTGGATATGCTGCGCCAAATAAACTGATGTTGTGATCTAGATGTTTGAAAATATTGGGGGGCGGGAGAGGGGAAATGCGTTGACAAGAAGGATTGTGCTAAGGTGTCTGAAGGGGAGCGTCACCCATGTTTACAAAAGAGAGTAAGCTCCATGAGAAAAAAAAAGACCACCTGGAATCATGATACCCATACTTATACGTTACTCAGTCATGATAATTCCGAATGTTATGAAAATAAACAAAAAAAGAATGTTTTCAGCTTGAAAGAGTAACTAACAATTTATTCAGTTCTTCCTCAAGTGCTAACACAGATTTTACATTCAAAATTCTAATACAACACTTGCAAGAAAAGACTCTCTACTTAAACTTTAATTTGTAATTGAAAATATTAATGTTATGAGAAATTGCAGGAGTGATAATAATTTAATGGTGCAAGAGCTAGATAGGACTATGTCACACGAAATAAGGTAAGCTGTGGCCTAGACGTTTGAAAACAGATAAAGATTGGTTGACAAGGACGGAAAATAAAGAAGATTCGTTAGGGTATTTATGGGGCGCGTCACCCCAACTACACATTAACCACTTTGACAGACATTACAGGCCATTAAACCCCTTGGGAAAAAAAAAAAAAAGATAA
>BMAW01006005.1:16375-35345 GCA_019974015.1 Nephila pilipes | reverse complement strand
ATTAGAATTTTGAATGTAAAATCTGTTTAGCACTTGAGGAAAAGAATAATTGTTAGTTACTCTAAGCTGAAAACATTTTTGTTTATTTTCATGCTACCATTCGGAATATGACTGAGTAACGTATAAGTATGGGTATCATGATTCCAAATTCTTTTTCTCATGGACTTACTCTCTTTTGTAAACATGGTGACGCTCCCCTTAACATATAGCACAATCCTTCTTGTCAGCATTTCCCTCTCCGCCCCCAATATTTTCAAACATCTAGATCACAACATCAGTTTATTTGGCGCAACATGTCCCATCTAGCACTCAGGGACGTCTTAAAACTTCTTGTGCCTGGGCCTATGAAAAATAGGCCTGTGACCCTTTAATCTAATTTGGTGTGTATACATGTACAGTTCAATAAAACAGTCATAGTAAAATGAGGTTTATGTGAATATTTGTTTTCTATACATTTTAAATTCATAAAATCATTATTCAAATCTTGAAACCAGTGTTAATAATATTTCATTTTCAATATTCATCAGGCTTAAGTTATTCAAACGTGATTGGAATCATATGATTTCTCAGTTGTTTGGCTAATTTGAGTTTGAAAATAGTCCACTCATGACAGTAATTCTATTGAAGCAATATTACGTAATAACACTTGCAAGAAAAGACTCTCTACTTAAACTTTAATTTGTAATTGAAAATATTAATGTTATGAGAAATTGCGGGAGTGATAATAATTCAATGGCACAAGAGCTAGATAGGACTATGTCACGCGAAATAAGGTAAGCTGTGGCCTAGACGTTTGAAAACAGATAAAAATTGGTTGACAAGGACGGAAAATAAAGAAGATTCGTTAGGGTATTCATGGGGCGCGTCTCCCCAACTACACATTAACCACTTTGACAGACATTACAGGCCATTAAACCCCTTGGGAAGAAAAAAAAAAGATAACTAAGGGGCCTCGAAGTCATGATACTCTTACGTACCCGATCTTGTGTGAATTGAAAAGCGAAAGCGGTATACAAAAAATTACAAAAATCAATTTATTAGATTGTGGGTTATTATAAAAAACAGCAATTTTGAAAGGCAATCATGACTTTTGCAATAAAGTTTACGCACACAATAAGTTTGTAATAAATATTTCTAAACTCAAGTGCTACTTAAAACCTACATAACCATCATATTTTTGAACATGAACACCAATGAAAAATTCTCGCCGTTCGCTATTTTTTTTGTTTGCGCGTGAATTAGATTCGCTGGATGTATTTACTCTATGGCATCACTTGTTGCTGTGTTTAGCAACCGTATGTTTTCAAAGCGATAGAGCGCAATCGTACATTACTTTGGAAGCAACTCAATTATTCCTAATTTGTAATTCAGCTTAAACGTTCAATATATGCTTTGAAAAAAATATATAAAATTCTATCAATATAAAATTTTCCTTCAATTGATGCTTAGTTGTTTGTGTTTACATTAGTTGTAAAATAGGGGTTTGTTAATTTTTAAATATTACTAAGAAATACCCAAAATATTTGGATAACATTTATTCTGCAAATCAAATGAGTCTAAATACATAATGTACGCAACAAATTACTTCTATTAAATTTGATCTGTTCTGTTCTAGAAAACCATTGATTGAAGTGATTCACAGTATCGGAAAGTCTTAATTACTGCAAAAATAATTGTGATAGTGTCTTTATTATTTTAAAAAGTTCTCTGCATAGAGATACCATCTAAAGTTATAGTTTTCTCCTATCCTTTCCTGACAATTCGAAGACAGTCATTGAAATAATCTACTGTATGGCGAAAATAGAGGTAAATATGCTGAATTTTTCAATCTATGGTTCCCAGAAACCAAACAAATCAACATGAACAGCTATAATTTGTAACATTGTGTACTCAAGAATGAATAAGCGGAATAAATGTCATCTAGATATCTCGTGTTATTTCCAAGTAAAAATTTAAACTTTGCGATAGTCCCTGGTAAATATTATAAGTATTTTTTTGCACTGTTAACTAATGTTTAGTTTTTAGTTTTTATTAACGTCGCACTAGAAGCAACACGAGGGCTATTGGCGACGGACCTCGTAATTTTGAACCACGGTCAAGTGACGAGGACGACACCTGAGCTGGCACCCCCCTCTCCTAACATCCACACCACGCCAACGGGAGGACTTTGGGCCCCGAACAGATTTAACGTGCATCAGCCCCGGCTACACGGCGGGTCTTTGGTGGCCAAGGATCGAACCCGCGACTGAACGAAAACCGCCAGCCGCTATCCACGACCTTGACCACTAGGCTACCGCGGCCCCCACTGTTAACTAATGTTACGCAACTTTTATAAAATTATTCCCTTGCATAATTTTGCTATGTGTAAAAATGCTATGAATGTATGCATGGTGATATAAATTATACATGTATTACAATTGATATATTTAAATACTTTTGTGGTAATTTGTACATAAATATATGTACAAGTTATAATACTTATGATTGTAGTTTGTATAGTGGATATCCAAAACATTTGATTCATTACATTCAAAATATTTATTGCGATATAATTCTTACTTTTGCTACGAAAATAAATATAAAGAGCTACATTTTTAAAAACATCGACTTTATTTCATAACGATATAAAAAATTGTAAAAGGCGTAAAAATTTGCATAAAATCGGTATATCGTATTAGATAATCTGGTCACAAACAATTTTCTTACAGATATAACAATAGCAATAAAGCTCACATAAATTTGGTTGTAAAACGACACGCTTCATTATGTAATTTAATTATAAGCAGATAAAACATTTCACGTATGTAAAATTGATTAAAATGAAACGATAGAAACCAGATTGTCACTTACAAACCAAACTAAGCACTTTTTTCATCAGTGGTTCGATGTTTCTGCCAGCCAAAGCTGAAACCTCAAAGTAGTCTTCCGCTCTAATCTCTTTAGAGCAATCCAAGCCGCTTTCAAAATATACCTGACGACCTTTATGAAAAGTCGAGGTCGTTTCGCAGTAAAACACTGTATCCAACTGGTTACCCACTAAAATCTTAACCGGGAGCCTTTTGGACAAGTACCTGTTTACTTCTGGATTCCACTTCCGGGAAATACTGTCCATAGTTGAGGGAAGGTTGAGATCGAAAAGAAAGATGACCAAATCGTAAAGTGGGTTCTCGAGAGGATCTCTCACGAAGCATTCGTCATCTCCACTTCGAAAAGGTGCACAAAAGATGTGGAGTCCTACATAGCAACGGGATTTGCCGAGAACTTGAGCCAAGTCGACGACTGTCTTGGTGTATCGGGATGCTTTCTTCCTCGGAAAAGGAGTAAAAGTGGACGCGAGCGATAATTTTCCAGTCCCAGAATCGCCAACAATGAGGATATTGACATCTTTGATTACTCCAGAAATTTTTTCGATGGCTTCCATCTCTGTTTGAAGGAAATCTGCATTTTCGCAAACCTTAATGTTGGAATCGGAATCGCTAGATTCCATGTTCATATTGTGAATACTGCATGGCATGAAAGATCTTACTGCCTTGGAGCCGGATTCCTTTTCCGATCCTCTATTTTCCTGCGGCTTTTCCATTTTCTAAAATTATTAAATTAATCTGATTGATTTGCTGAATTGAACGCTTTCGAAAGCCTATTTCAACCTGTTACAAAAAAATCCGGCTTATTTTTGGTCAAAAAGTTGAGAGTCTCTACCAACTGGATATGCTCACGTTGCCTCGAGTTCGATTTTCAAAACATTCGCATTTCAGTTCTTGATAAATGCTGCAACAAAACAATACTTCTTGGTACTTATGACAACTCGGGATAAGCACACAAAAAAAGATTAATTTGGATAATACGAAAAAATTCTCGTTTTTCTTATCTTATTACACAAAAACATGTGCATTTGGTTGGTTGGCTAAATTTTTACTAGTTTCTCAAAAAAAAAAAAAAAAAAAAAACACCACTGATTTAAAAAGAAGGCAATAAAGACAAAAAATTGGCTGAAATTTCATAGATTCTATACCAGCAAGGTAAAATCTGTCACAAATATCATCTTCGTCCAAGTTAAAATCTATGACAGGTTCTATATGTGTATCATTGAGTTTGAATCTAGGGTTAAATGAGTATGTTAATGGCGATGATCGATGTTCAAAGAGCTTAAAGGCTTCAAAATAAACAAAAGTTACAAAGTAATTCACACAAGTTTTACAAAGAAATATAGTAATGGATTAATTATTAATAATTAACGAATTTCGTCTTCGAAATATCGTCATGTAGTGGGGCTGATGCAATTTAACTCTGTCAAGAATTCAGAATCCTCACGTTGTATTGATGAATAAAGACGTGTTTCTTCATGTGTCGCTCTCGTCACCTGACTGTGGCTCGAAATTGCAAGACGAATCAATTGTGTTGACGAGGCAATCAGAAAATTTTATAAATATGCATTGGATTGACTGACTGTTAATTAACATCGCATTTTGAAGAAACACGAGGGCTATTAGCACAATTTTGAGCTTCGGTCAAGTGACGAGGGCGACGACTAAAGTGGCACTTCCTTCTCCAAACTTCCACATTCCGCGTTAGGAGAATTTAGAGCTTAGACAGAGGCGTGCATCAACCCTACTACAATGCGAGTTTTTTCGTGGCATCAAAACTCAAACCTACGTCTTCATGGACGCAACACCTAGTGCGCGACCATGATTACTAAGCTACTTCGGTCACAAAATACAGATAAGTTTGACCATTGAAAGCGGACAACGCAATTTTAAACTGCAGTCGAGGACCAACATCACAGCTGGTACGTTATTCGTTTTGCTATTACATGAGAACTGCCGAGTGATTGACGATGGATTATAGCGCAAGAGCCAAAAGTGGCGCGGAACATTCGTTTAAACTGTAATCTGGACTGAAAAGGATAAAATTTGGTTGACAAAGAATGTCGAAAAGAAAGAAGGACCTCTAGAGCCTTTCGAAAGTGCGTCTCTCTTGTTTGCCATATGTAATAAACTCCATGGTAAAGAGAAAGATCACTACGGTTCATGGGGACATCTTGATTACGGTTTTTCCTCTAAAATATACCCGTCTTGATTTCCTAAAAAATGGTAAGTCTCTGAGTGGATGAGGACATTGGTTCCTTCGATTTTCTCTAGTGCCCATAATTCTACATGAGAGATCTTATGGAGGAAATCAGGGTATGAAAATGCAATTGATCCGGGACATCACCGACCTCTAAATTCACAATTCTGACCATTAGGTTACCTCAGCAGCCCGTTCAATGCAAAAATCTCGAATTTAGAACACGAAAAGGAATTGGATGTGTGTGAGTAATTAGAAATTGCTACCAGTGCAGACATCTTAACGATAATGTTAGGTTTGATAAATGCCCCATTTAAGCATCTCTTTTAGATTAATAGAGGTAATCGGGAATTTTTGAAGGAGTGTCTAATTCATGGATTTTTCGAGGGAAACTGATCGACGTCAGAGAAGAAATCAAGGTTTCAACACTTTTAGTCCAAGAATGCAAAATTTTAAAATCGACGAAAATTCAAACCATTTCCAAATGTAATTTTAAAAAAAATTCTTAACACTCATTTTCTTTATGTTGTTGTAATATAAGTGCAAGAAAACTGATTGGTAAAATGTTACACCAATACTAAAAATTTATTTATTTGAGGAAGTTTGATGTCCTAATGTAAAAATTTAGAAACGAATGAAGGAAGAAGTGTATGACATTTCAGTCAAATCTATGAAGCATCATACTTGGCACGAAAAGGAAGATACGAAATTATATACATACATGTATTGAAATGATCTGCAGTGACTCCCGAAATTGAGTACACACCTATCTTTCCTTACTTTGAAAATACAAACATATGGTAAAGATAATTTTATGTAAAGTTTCTATTTTAATAGGAATGATAAATCACTCCTTAAATAAAATATTCATTCAAAAAATGAACACGATGTCAATACAATAATAAAATTATTTGCAGTTTCTGACTAAATGATACGTATTCATGTCACAAAATTAAGTATGCACTTTGTAGAAAATTGCTACAACCAGATAAGTTAGCTACCACTATTTTACTAAAGTTTCTACGTTTAATACTGACATTGGATTTAGATCCAAATGTATATGCTTTTGGTAGAAATATTAATTTTTAATTCAAAATGTGTTTCTGAATGGAAATTGCAGTTCAAGTTAGAGAGCTGGTCGTTAAAATGGCTGAAGAAAGTAAATTTCTTAGAAAAATTGCAAAAGTAACTCATCGAAGTTACGGATGTGTTCAAAAAATCATCAAAAAGAATGAAGAGTTGGGACACGTTAAAAATATTCCCGGAAGAGGACGAAAGGAGATCCCGGATGACAGAACCAAGAGGAGGATATTACGAAAAGTGACCGAAACTCCGAAAGTGAGTTCTCCCAAAACTGCTGCAACCACTTCTTCTACGATACATAGACCTGTTTCTGCGGAAACAATTAAGAGATTACCCGGGAAAGCAGGATTTAATGATCGCGTGGCTAGGAGAAAACCTTTCATTTCTAAACGAAACCATGAGAAAAGGCTTTCATTTGCTGAAAATTATATTTCAAGATCTCCAGAATTCTGGAATCAAGTTATTTCCATTGATGAGAGTAAATTTAATGTTTAGAGAAGTGATGGGCGATGCTGTGTTTGGCGGAAGCTTAACAGCCTTCCTAAAAACACCAATACAACTGGAAAGTATGGAATTGGCTGTGTACTCGTATGGGGCTGTATGTCAGCCAATGGTGTGGGAAGTTCAATGTTTGTTGATGGGATCATGGACAAGAATTCAATATTTGAACATTCAGAAAAATAACTTATATAAAGCAAAGTACTGAAAAGTTGTGTTTAGGATCGAGTCTCATTTTTCAACACGATAATGATCCTACGCATACAACTAAAATTGTTCAACTGTAGCTCTTGTACAATTGTAGAACGCAGTTGCACACTCCACCACAATTATTGGATCTCAACATCATTGAAATTCATGGTCACAGTTGGAAAACATTTGTCCAAAAGCATCATAACACGAGTAAAGACCATTTAAAAACTGTTCTAAGAGAAGATTAGGCTAAAATGAAATAACCCAAGGCAAGATAACCAAGGCAGAAGTGAAATAACCCAAAATCTTGTTAAATCGATGCCACATCGTCTCGAAGCTGTTAGTTCGAAAGGGTGTGCGGGCCGCGGTAGCCTAGTGGTCAAGGTCGTGGACTAGCGGCCGGCGGTTTTCGTTCAGTCGCGGGTTCGATCCTTGGCCGCCAAAGACCCACCGTGTAGCCGGGGCTGATGCACATTAAATCTGTTCGGGGCCCAAAGTCCTCCCGTTGGCGTGAAGTGGATGTTAGGAGAGGGGGGTGCCAGCTCAGGTGTCGTCCTCGTCACTTGACCGTGGTTCAAAATTACGAGTTCCGTCGCCAATAGCCCTCGTGTTGCTTCTAGTGCGACGTTAATAAAAACTAAACTAAAACTAAACTCGAAAGGGTGTGCAACCAAATATTCAGGTTTGTCTTGTTATGTTTTCATTTAAAAGTTGTATATTCAATTTTGTGACTTAATATGTTGTAATTTTTGCTCAAAAATTATGTAATTAATTGATTAAATGGGTTTCATACTTGTTTCCACGTCTAGTACATTTCTTAAAATGTATTTTATCAATTAGATATATATTAATTTTATACAAATACTCACTATTATTTTCTTATACTTTTAATGTAAAGAAAGGTAGGTGTATACTCGATTTTGGGAGCCATTGTATATCTGTTTAATCAATTGAAGAAACTCATAAAACAGAAGCATTGTTTTTTTTTTTTTCCTGGGTTTGTTTCAGTTTCTCTTAAGATAAATTCGATGCATCTATAGAGGAAGGGTTAAGCAACAATAAAACATTTCCATTTACATCAAATGATTTAAGAATGAATGATGCTATGTTTATCAAGTCACTAGCTGGAGAACCGGTGAATTTTTGAAACAGTTTTGATAAAACTCGTAAATTTGAATCTCGTTCAAGCAACGAGGACGAAACCTGAATTGGCATCCCACGCTCCAAATTTCCACAACACGCTAACGAGAGAATGTTGAACCACGACATGCTTAACTTTTTCCAACCCCGGCTGCGCGGCGGGTCTTCGGTGGCATCAGGACTCGAACCCAAAATTCGACGTTAAGAGCCAGCCGCCAGTCTTCAACCGTGACCTCGCTAGGACACTGAAAAACACCTACTTTCAAGAACAAATGTTCTGTTATTAAAAATAGTTTGTTTCAGGCAATTCACTTGTTATGTAAAAATATAAGTGACGTTATATATATATATACTCGAATTAGCCAGTTACTCTGAAATTTAACTCAATTGTTCGATTCGCAGAAAATTCATTTCGATTATGGTGTTGACGGGGCTGATGCACGTTAAATCTGTCGAGGCCCAAAGTCCTCCTATGGGAGTGGTGTGGAATTTAGGAAACGGGTGTGCCAGCTCAGGTGTCGTTTTCATCCTTTCACCGAGGTTCAAAATTTCGAGATCCATCGCCATTGGCCCTAGTGTGGCTTCTAATGCGACCTTAAAAACAAATCAAATCATTTCGATCTTGGAACTTGTATTATTGCTCAATTATGTACGAATATTGTAATTCGTAATCTAGTGAACATGCGGCTTAATAATCATATAGACTACCACGTGTTAAGAATACTAAATTGTAAACAAATAATCCTTAATAATAATAACCCTGGGCACTCTTAATAACTATCCGCAGATCGCAATTGGACAAAATTAGCATTTATGCTAATGGCTCAAAATGGACTAATTAATGATGCTAATGGATAATTAACATAGTTCATTATCTTCAACAAGAAATTTTCTTCCTATTTATGTTGATTTTTTTCAAGTATATTATTTCTCATCGTGAAAAAAATACTCTCTGCCGATTTTCATAAAATCCAGTTTTAAAGGGTATGTTTTTTTTTTTTTTCTTTGTCATGGCAAAGCTTTAAAAAATATAGTTATTGTTGAATGAGGCTGAAAGATAAAATCTTTTTTACTCAACATATTTCTTATCATAAATGATAGAAAATTTTCTTCCAATCCTAAAAATAGAGAAAGAATTTTAAATAGTAGTAAATTTACACTCTTGTTCAAAATTAAGAGAATTTTCTGATTTGGTCAATTATCTCTAGAACTACTGGACAGATTTTAATGAAATTTGCTTTGACGTAGAATTGACATAATACAAAAAAAAATAACCATTCAACGGCTATAATACATACGCATGATCGTGCGTAACACTCAGCGGAGTCACAAGGTATGAAACAGCAGTTGCAGAATAGAACTGAAAAAAATGGGTTCAATAGGGGGCTCCTCTTACGCAACGTGCCTTGCAACCTGATGTTATGCTGGAAATAAGGGAGTTTATCAGTTCCTGCGGCAATTGGTCCCACTCGTTTAGCAACGCTTTTTTCAGGTCTTCGAGGGCTCTCGGAAGGGTGTTGAGAATTGCAATTGCCCTCCCCAGAGCGTCCCAGGCATGTTCTATAGGACTGAAACCTAAAGATCTGGCTGACCAATCCAACCGGCGAATATCCTCCCTTTCCAGAAATTCGTCGACAAGATTAACACTATGTGGCCTCGCGTTGTCATGCATTAAAAGAAAATCAGGACCAACTGCACCCCTGAAAAGGCGAACATAGGGTTACAAAACCTCACCCCCATACCTCTCAGCCTCATACCTATGCAGTGCCTCTTTCAAAGACATGGAGGCGTGTGTGGCTATCGAACATGATGTAGGCCCAGACCATCAAGCCTCCTCTGACACAATGGTGGATTTTTAGGACATTGGAGGGCAGGTAACGGGTCCCTGGTACTTTCCATATGAAAGTATGGCGAGAAATACTGGTTAGACCGAACAGGAACTCTTCAGTAAAGGGAACGGTCACCTATTGATCTATGCTCCAATCTCTATGATCTTTCCATTTTAAGCGGATTCTCTTGTTCGTTCGATTAAGCGGGAAGCAAACGACAGGTTTGCTTGCAAAGAGCCCTCTCTCATGAAGTCTTCTGGAAACAGTGACCCTTGAAACTCGGTTTCCTGTGACCGCATACAACTCAGGAGAGACCTGAGAAGCTGTAGCATCCCTGTTACTCCTCTCTATAATGGATAAATGGCGATCTTCTATGGCTCCTGAACGACCTTTCCCAGGCTTTCTCTCGATGGATCCGGTATCTTGAAACTGTTTCCATATGTTGGACACTACGCTGGGCGTTGAATCGAATTCTCTGCTAATCTGGATATGAGACTGGCCTGCTTCTAGCCGATCCACATTTCGCCACCTCATTCCATCATATAAACGTTAGTGGTTACTCAATTTTACTGTCTGAATTTTAATTTAAGGGATTTCAGTAAAAAAAAACACCAAGAAATTGAGCAAATTGTGCTAGCGAACGAAAGGCGGATTTTGGCACGTGCGCTTATAAATCCGGTTTTTGGACCAGTTCCGCCCCCACACATGTATACACTTGCGCATTCAACGTACAAGATTTGCATCTTTGTTTCGAAACAGTATTTTAAAATTTCGTTCAATATTTTTCATGAAATTTGACAAAATATGCAAATTCTCTTAATTTTCAACACCAGTGTATGAAAAAAAAAATGATGAATGCAACAAGTATCAAAATTTTTAGGAAGAATTGCTAAAATTTTTTAGGAAAATTTTTAGCAATTTTTCGTTTGTATTCATGTGTTAGTGGCTTCTTGTGACATGCGTGAGCTATATTTTTTCACACATGGTCACCGCAAGGATTAATGAAGTGTGTGGAGAAACACTATGACCGATGGAACGGTATAAAAATGGGTTAGAGCATTTAAAAGTGGACCCACTAATATTCACGAAGAACGTCGTTGGCGACTGTCTGTCATTACTGAAGACCTAATGCAGATGGTTATTATGCGAAAGTTCTAGAAAACAGACGCCTTACGATTTCGCCTTTACTGAGTTTCCGCAAGTGTCGCAACGGGTGTTTTTCTGTTAGTGCTTGGCTCTTCAGGGGCGGATTTGTTTGAGGATGGAATCCCGAATATGTTGTATAATAAGTGCCTCACTATTGGTCATAATGATGTTGAGAAGTATATAAAAGTACAGATTTTCTGAAAATATTTTCCCCCAAAATTTGTTGCCGTTACTTTTCCGGCCGATGAGACAGTCTTCGCCTTCTGCGGAGAAAATTCCCCGAGATCAACCCGTTGCTTTGTTTCTGATGTATGTGATGGATCCAAGTCTCATCGATAGTGACAACTCGATGCGGCAGTAATCAATTTTTAATTTGGTCGCATGTGGCTGACAAATCGAAACTAATCCAAGAATCAATGTCAAATTTGTTTCGCTATTGTAAAACAAATGTCATCACAGAATGATAACACCCACTTCTCATGGCAGCGTTATCTATTTTCAAAAACAGATACTTTTTGAACCATCCTCGTGTTGGTTGCAACAAGCGCGGATAGCATTCTTTAATGAGGAAAAGGAAACTTAAAAAGGTGACGAAATTTGAAAGAAAAATTTACTGATTTGATACATTATTTAAAATTATCATTCGTAGCTAGTCTTTAGTGCGACAGAGTTCCTGTGAAGTTGAAGTAGTAGTACAGAAACACTGTCTTTCCGCTTATTGGAAAACAATGAGTCATATGATCCCTTTCTTCGTTGCTTGTTATTGATACATCTATTTCGGTATAACTTTCACCGAAACTCTCAAAACTGGGACGATGCTGCCGAATTGGCCTAAGTATTTGCATTCAATAGAATTGTTTTAAGGAAACTGAAACTTTTTGGTAACCTCATACCCTTGTGACTCCTCGACATCAAGACTGCCGAATTTTCGTCATTCGAAAGTTAGTGACTTCGTTGTAAAAATATTAAGGAACCGGTTAAGTGGGCCCATATTTTCTGCATGTGGGCTTCAATAGGATATTTTGCTCAGTACTTAAAGAATCAGACAAGAATTTATGGAATTTGCTATTTTAAACAAAATATTAGTTGAGGTGTTATAATACACTTGATAAGAAAATGAATATGAAGACTTGGTTATCTTTTGTTATCTGTTTGATTTCAGGTGAGTAAATAGCTACAAAGCAAAAATAAATAATTATTACATGTAGAGAATCTCATTAGTTTCTGTAGAAAGAGAGAAATTGCTTTTAAAACAATAATTGTTTCTAATTATATGAAATTGCTTCTCATTGTGTACAGTATACATATAATTGAAAACATTTGTTTTTAAATTTTTGTAATTTGGTTATTTTGTCTTTCATTTTTGTTTTGTTTTGTTTTTGTTTCTTTCGGTTAACTTATTACAATTGGCATTTGGGAGTGATCGAATTTTAGCCCAACTCGATACGCTAGGGGAGGGTTGGTGCCATAGAACATGTTTAACCCTAAAATTTAATAATAAGTCTGAATGTGACAGTCTTGTTTTATTAATAATCAATTTATTCATCTTGTTTCAAATTTTATTTAAATTTTTATTCGTTTATTTTACTAATTTATATAACTGGTTTCCTCTCTTGTGTATTTTTGGATTTTATTTGTTTTCCTATTTATTATGTGTTTTTCAATTGTTGTATCATAAATATGTATAGTTGTTTTTACATTCATAATTCTAACAGCTTTTTATTTATGATAAAAATACTTAATAGCTTATAATTCATTTTTGTTCCTTTATATTGGGTTATTGAACAATATACAGTGGCTCAATAAAGATGTTGGACATTGGTTTTCTCACAGTTCAGCCTACATTTTGATGCTTACAAATACATAGTATAACACAATCAAATATAATGAAAAATCTTGATGAATTTTATCTACAATTAGCATGATAAAAAGAATTGCAAAAGTAATTTCATACATTGAAAATATTTAAGCCCTAAAAATATACACAAAATAAATTCATAAAAGAACTCGGACACTAGGAATTAAAAAAAGAAATATAATAAATATAAGAGCACTTAATATTTTGTCGTCAGTTCCTTATGTTTTATTATGGCTCTCAGTCTTTTAAGCATTGAGGAAGTTTTTTACAAAAAATTGGATCAATTTTAGACGACTGAAATTTTAGTGTATTTTTTAAGTCCATTTTTGTCTTTAAAGTGTTTTTTTTTTTAAATTTATTTTCCAAACATGTCCATAAATTTTCAATCACATTTAGGTAAGGTGATTGTGGAGGTGTTTCTAACACATGTGGGCATTTATACAAAATCCATAATTGCGCAATATTTGTTGTATGTTTTGGGGATCAGTGACTTGATAATGACTGAAAACCTCCCAAATTCCCAATTGCTCGGCGCTTAGTAGGAAACATTCTTACATAATGGTTAAATACTTTATGTGGTCTATTATGCCATCAATTATGTGAAGTTTTCCTGGACCACTGGCAGACATGCAGCCCCAAACCATGATAGAGCCGCCACCATGCTTTACAGTAGCTCTTGAAGCTCTTGGTTGATTTTCGCCATACAGAGCCATCTGAGCGAAACAAATTAAATTTGCTTTCGTCAGCAAATAAAACCGTTTTCCAAAATGAAAATTCTTTATCTTTATGAATTTTTGCGAACTTAATTCTTTTCAATTTGTTGCATTTATTTATAAATGTTTTTTTACGTGCTTTTTTTTATGCAAATTGTTTCTTCGTAAAATCAGTCTTCTTGTTTCTGGATTAACAGTTTTATGAAGATATTGTGACACTTCATTGGTTCGTTTAGGAACACTAAGTTTAGTATTTAAAACGCATTGTCTTACAATCCAACGTTCCTCTTTGATCGAAAACCCTTTTAGTCTTCCAGATTTGTGCTTATTTTCAATTGATTTTGAAACGTTTAATTATATCAAAAACTGTAAAATAAGATCTATTTACAACTTTGCTGATTTTTCGAATCGATTTTCCTTCTGTATGGTACTTTAAAACAAGTTTTCTTACCTCTATTGAAGTCTGTCTTCTTTGCCTTCTTATTTGAAACTTCTAATTGTACTAAACTCACAACAATGAATAAAAATCTAGTTTGAAATACGAAAATCAAAATTTTAAATCTATAAATAATGCCAAGGTGGCAAATCTCATTTTAAATAGCCGATAAAAAAGAGAATATCGCCACCTATCCGAGTTCTTTTTTTTTATAGATTTTTTTTTTTTTTTCATTTCGTTATTCTTTTTCTTTTTTTTTCCAACTGAAATCAAATTTTATTTATTTATTTTGTTTTCGAAAAAAGTTAGTAGGTAACTCATTTTAATAAAATATATACGTAAGAAAAATTATACTTTATTTTTAAACTATTTATTTTAGGCGATTAAATACAATGACATAGTGTCCGACTTCTTTATTGAGCCACTGTATATATTTATATAAATATAAAGTCGAGTCATAAATATTTTCCGTTTTTTTTTAAACAGACATTTATGTAGTTTTCACTAGTTAAGAAATTCATATTAATTTATTATGTATTCACCACTATTATGTATGACTTTCTTTCACCTTTTTTCCCCTGACATCTTATCAATTCCTTCGATGTAAAATGTCGTTGGCTTGGACTGGTAGAAATTTTCGACAACTTGACTGACTTTTTCGTCAGTAAGGAAGCTTTCTCCATTCAAAAAGTTTTGTGAGCCAACAAAAAAGGAGGTAGTTTGTCAAAACATGGTCCGTAGAATACACTAAAGTGTTGTGAAAAGGACCATCCAAGCTCAAGAATTTTTTTCTTGAGATAATAAAATGAGGACGTTTTTGGAATTGACGAGTACAGGAGGCTTTTTGTGGAGTCTCTCTCTCTCTCTGCACCTGCTGAACGTATGTATCTATAGTAATCGTTACATTTGGTTTAAACAACTCGCGATGAATTATACTTCGACAATACATACAATAAAATCTTCTTCCTATGAATATTCGCTTTCGGATCTGGTAGGGGCGGTCGATCCCTATCAAACAATTATCTTTTGCAGTCATAGGTAATGCATTTTCCTCACCTGTTATAATCCTATTTAGAAAAGACTCGATACTTACCTGTGAGAGCAGACTTGTGGTGTTTAACATTGTCTTCTTTATTCCACCCCCTGAGACTCTGAGGTATTTATATTCTGAACTTATTCTCTTCCTTAATTTCTTCAGATGGCGATAAACAGTTGATTCTGATGTATTATAACTTTTCTGCTACATCTCTTGTTTATTTACATGGACCTTGTTCTAATATTGCCTAAAGGTTGCCATTAGAGTTTTTGATTTCCCGCCTTCTTATCTTTCCTTTGGAATTTGGGGGAACATAACTGTTATGGCTCGAAATCTGAAGAAATCTAAAAATTAGTTATTTTTTTAACTAACATCAACAGTAATTTCAAAAGTCAAGAATTTTCATAAATTCCAAAGTTTATACTACTTTTTTGTATTGAGCTACAAAATACAAATAAAATATATTAATTATTTGTTTTTTAATTTTTGATTTGAGAAAACACAAACAAATAGCATGCTTTTATCACTCAGCCTAGTTCTTCGATTTGTTAAGAAAAAATCCACTTTTTCTAATTGTTCGTCCAATGTTAAAGGTCCAAAGTCCAACGTTTCCTCTTCCAAAGTGTCCATGCTTTCCCCCTCCTAGCGTGAAGAGTTGAGCAGTGATTCGTCCTTCTCCCAAAAAAGCTCTCGCCATAATTATTTTTGCTGTTTGAATGAGAGTTTTTATTTGGCGAACGTGACAGAGTAGCAGTCATTGCAGCAACATCATACTTTCTCCTTAAATTTATATTTTACATTTATCCAACTAAACTTGCGTCTTTCCCTAATTCTTTGGAACAGAGAACATTTAATATTTTTAATAAATTCTGAGTTTCGTTGGTTCAACTCTCCAATATGAAAGCAAATACTCTTTCGGCAGTCAGCGAGGTCATGTTCCGTCTGCAAAATATTTCTATGCTATTTTTTACTGGCTCCAAGCTTGTTACATTTGCAGACAGAGTTTCAAATTCTACATCAGCCAAAATGTGATATTCTTTGATATCAATCAGTGCGTTTAAAACTTGTTGCAGATTTCATCTCTAATATGCTTTTATGCATTCCCAACAAACTATTCCAGCGTGTTTAGTGTCAAAACAAACGGTTATTTCCCAACCAAACTGTGCCTTAACATAATTTTGTAAGATATCATTCTTGAGAGGTGACTTTCTGAATAATTTTACAATATTCCTTATCTTTATTATTTCATTTATGTTAATCATATAATTTTTTTCTCATAAGCAATATAAAACAAAGCATCTGCAGTTTTACCGCTTTCAAATCCAAATTCTGAACCATCAAATTCCAAAACTATTCTAAATCTTCCTCTTTTCACCAATATCTTCTTTTTCTCTTTGTGTGATACGTTTTCTATCTTAACAGTATTTTATCCAAAGGCCACTCTCTTTTCTTATAAAAGGCATTTTCACGTCCGGTCACGTGGCGCTTGATAGCATAAGTGATGCTCACAACTCATTTTCCCACAGACTATAGTAGAATCATCAATGATACACACACACACTCTGACGTAGTGTGGAAGTTAAAAAAAGGGGTGCCAGTTCAGGTGTCGTTTCTCATTTGACTGAGATTCAAAATACGACGTCCGTCGCCAATAGCCCTCTTGTTGCTTCTAGTGCGACGTTAATAAAACCAAAACAAGCCAAAATGACACACAGCTATATACTTTTCAATTGCAATTCCAAATTTCTTTAATTTAGCCTCTACGTTTTCAACACAATTGTCAGCTGAAAAAGATAAACTAATCCTTAACATTCCTAAATTAAATAATTTATCTTCATTGAAATGAATGATTATATTCAAATGTCCTCCGTTTTTGAGTGATATATACTCATCAAGTGTCAAGCTGTACCGTAGTCATACGTTTCATTTTAATGAAATTTCATTTGTAATGGGAATGTTAATCAAACCATATTATTTATAGGTAACTTCATAACATCAGTAGGGTTTCAAGGAAATGAATAACCTTTGTCACCTAAGGACTTCTTTATAAAGTTGACAGATCATGGTCGCGACCAGCATTGTTTTCGCCGAGTCGTGAGTTCGAGTCCTGCTGCCACTAAGGACACCTGACACTGAAACCCGTTAATTCTACCGAGGCTCCAAATGACCCCATTGCTGTGGTATGGAAGTTTTCTGGGTGGGGAGGGGCAGTTCAGTTGTCGTCCTCGTTACTTGACTGAGATTAAAAATTATGAGATTTGTCGCCAGCAGTTCTCGAGTTGTTTCTAAGTGCGACATTGCTCAACATTAAATTAATCAATCCCAATAAAATTACTCTTTGTTTTGGCATTTACCGTGAATCTATCCTCACAACAAGTTTGCTTATTATTTCTTCTTAGCCTTGAAGAAAATATGAGAATATTTTTTGTTGAGAATTACTTCTGATACAATTTTTTTTTTATCACTGTTTACATTTCTCTTACTAATTTCAATTTTTCTTGAAGTTTACCAACCACCAGGTTAAGTTGTTTCTAATAAACTATGCTTAATTTGTAAATGCTGAAGCAAGCGACTTGTTTTCCAACCTCTGCACTTCGATGTTCTACTATATTTCATGTGTTTTGTACTTCCTTTAATTTTCTCTTCTTCTTTTTTTATGAAATACTATAATACAAAGGATTTCGGAATTGAATCAATCCTACTTCAAAGGGAAATATTTGTATTTTTATATCTAAAAGAAATATATAAAATTATAAGGAACACGCACACATAAATTAAGAAAAATATTAGTATTTGTTAGATTAATAGATCAATTAGTTAAAAAAACCCGGGAGTTCAAAATAAAGGGCTTGAAACCATTATATTTTCCCTTCTGTATCAATTATATATAAATGTAAGTAATTCGTTTAACTGGTACTATCTTATGATAAACATGCGTAATTTATTGATAACGTTTACAGTTTTAATACAATATTTACAATACCTTTAAAATACTTTCTCAAATATTTTCGATCAATTCAGAACGTGGAAGTTTTCGATTTATATATTAAGGTATAGAGGGAATAAATTTTAAAGGTAGTTCTGAATAGATCTGGATGCAAAAAATTTAAAAAGTACACCCCAAAAATATTTAAATATATTTATAAGAAATTAAATTTATAATATATGTGTGAATTCTTAAAAAGAGCAAACCTTGCGAATGATTTTTAGAAAATATATGGAGGATTTTTAATGAATAAAGAGGCTAAACATGTAGAATTTAAACTTGATTTAAGTTTGGTAAAAATTTGAAACAAAAATAATTCTCTATATTTACAATACTTTAAAAAATTATAATAATCCAAACAATTTTCATGAAGAAAGCTTTCAGTATCATTTTATTCCAGAAAAAAGGATGTTATGTTATGTACGATTTTATTCTTAATTTGTTTTAAAGTTTTGATTTCACTTCTTTAAGTGGAATGAATTTTAAAAAAAGTTTTATTTATTTAATCAATGAGCTAATAAACTATTAATTTCGAATGACTGATTTGAATTTATAAGAATTAAGTTTTAAATAGATTATTTATTAATAACATAGTATTCACTATATAATTTTCTTCTCTCTTAAATTTCAGGATCTTTGAGCGTAAATGCACAAGATTTGAAAAATAATTTTTTATCTGAAAAGTTACTCAATGACGAAATTACTCAAAGCACAAGTGAAAACTCAACAAATACTAAAATAAGAAGATTGCTATCATTAAAAGATGCATCAAGCGGTCTACAAGCAACAAATGTGAAAAGTATTGTACCTGCTGCAGACCATTCCACAGCAAAAGAAATGACAAAAGCATCTACCGTCCCTGAAACAACTACTCAATCAATAATGGTTGAAACAACCACAGAGACTACCACCGAATCTACTATAGAGGAGTCCACCACATTTGAGACGACGGAAGAAACCACTACAGAGGAAACAACAACGGAATCCAC
>BMAW01006005.1:0-16365 GCA_019974015.1 Nephila pilipes | reverse complement strand
AGAAACCACTACAGAGGAAACAACAACGGAATCCACCACACTAGAGATGACGGAAGAATCCACTACAGAGGAAACAACATTAGAGACTACGACAACTGAGACCTCTGAGACTATGGCCATTGAGACAAATTTTGATACCACAATTATGGAAACTAAGATGAAATCAACATCGAAGCCGCTGTTGAAAAGCGAATCATCCATCGTTCCAAATGAAACAGAAAATACGAATGCCACGAAACCGTGGGAGAAATATCTCTCAAAATCCTCCCCCAAACCAAAGAATTCGACGCAATCTTCCATCGTGGTTCGCGAGTCTTTGCCTGACAAATCTACTGATTCTTCACTGTTAAAACTCAAACCAAATTCAGTCGGATCTTCAGGAAGCATGAAGGAGTCAGCGCACAAGGTTCCAAAAAAGGCATCGACTTTCTCTGATGGTAAGAAGTCAACTCCAAGGATAGGAGATGAAAAGCCTACACCCTCCACTAGTTTATTTCAGAATAAAACAAAGAAAGACGACTCTGCCGAAGTAAATATTCACGTACCCTCAACGAATCAAGAAACGGCTACTCCATCAAGTAATAATACTTCAGTAAATATCAGCATCGATGTGGATATCGATGTGAATTTGAAGTCGTCCTTTACTAGTGTTTCTCCCAATGTTTCCGGAGAATATACATCTTATGATCCTGAAGGAACGGAAAGTCCAAAAGATCGAGAGAAGCGTTATGAAAAGAAAAGAATAGTGGCAGGTGTAATTTTGGTCGTGTTAGTATCGTTGTCAGCCGGATGTGCCCTTTTGCTTGTAATTATGCCTTCGAACTATGATGTCGTAACTCGTAAATATCGCAATAGACCTGATCAGGTTGCTTTGATCCCCTCAAGGAATAGATGTCGACCTAGATTTTATGATACCTCTCTTTATATGGGGCATTAGAATATACTCCTGTTGTAATTTTATAGTCTCTGAAACGAATTAGATTTTCCTATATAGAATTTTATATCAGCATCGATGAGAAAAAAACGAAGAGTTTATAGGAGCATATATTAAATCTTCTATATCAGCATTTTCTTCTTATACTATTTGAAATTTTGTTTGTATTTTTTTTTTTGTTTTGTTTATTATTCTCATTATTTGATTGTATATCACAAAAATGTTCTTCGGCAGATTGAAGCTCAATATTTAGTTCTCGTAGCTATAGAACTATTCAAATGGAACATAGATAGGACTTAGATACTTCGAAAGGTAGCACATTTTTCATTGGCAATAAGATGTTCCTTAATATAAATTAATGCGGATACATAAATATTTCAAACATATACTGATATTTACTGGAAAATGCAGATGAAACAAGAAATATTAAATGACTTTCAAAAACTTATTTTGGAATGCATGCATAAAAGTTTTTCTTAAATAAAGCTGTTTAACAATTGTAATGAAATATTATCATTCGTTCCAATAAATAAACTAACGGAGAAATAACTAAGATTATTGATTTTCTAATTCTAGGGTAGAAAATTTTAAGATCATATAAGCAGGAATTTCGACCATCGTTTTGTATGAATGTAGCATTTTGAATGAATTAGCCTTGCAGAGCAAAATCGTTTTAATTACATTAATATATTTTTACTGTTTTTAAATTATCAAAAGTTTCCTGATTTTCATGTACTAGATTTTCATAATGTATATATATTTAATATATCTATATATATTTTATATTCTCATAACACAGTTCTTGTGCGATTTGATTATAGATCAGCTTTTCCATTCATCTGTTGTCACAGCTTTTAAAACTTGAGAAAGTAACCTTTGAGTTATATAAAGCGAAGTAATAAGAGGTCTTAAAAATAATACATACATTTAATGCAAATCTTTTTGATGAAATTTTAATGAATTCTAGAGAAATTAGAGCTGCCTTATTAGATTACGAATTACCGAATGTATATTCTCTTATCATTCACCATCCCATTCAAAAAATATTCCTCTTTCTTAGCTTGACTTAACTAATGAGCTTATATTAAAGACAAATAAATATTTATAATTAGCAGATTCAAACATGGAAAATAATTCGAATTTTGAAATAATAATGTAAAATATTAAAGGGAATCCACAATTTTATTTTACTTCTCAACATTTCAACCCCTTTTTTGCATCAGACCACTTTCGTAATTCGAGAGAAAAAATGACAAAAGAAAAAACTTTTCATGGGAAAAAAAGGAATCGTTCAGTTTTCAAAAAGAAAGACGTAAAAGATATGAAGTTTTTTTTTCTTGATAACAGAATCAATATTTTAATACTTCAGAAGACAAAGTTGTCTTAAGAACTGCATTTTTCAAATAGCTGATCATATTTTCAAAATTATTTTATTTTGGTGGTCAGAGTTTCAAACCAAGAGAGACTCCTTACAATTCTTTCGTTTTCTTACATGAGACTAGAGTTCAAATTAATATAAATGTGTTAAATTTAAAAAAGATTAAATTTTACATTTAACTAATTAATAAAAGAAATCGGAGTTACGCAATCTGCCACGAAAAAAAACTCATGAGATTTTAATAAAATAATCAATAACTACTACCCAAGGTGTTAAGTGAGTTTCAAAATACTGGCTTGCAATATAAAAATAGTAATGAAATGTACTTAGAAAATAATTTAAAGGTAAGAAGCAAAAAAAGAAGGAAAAAAAAAATGTGAGTTTTATATCGATAAAAAAAAAATCATCCCCCCCCCCTCTTTTGCATAAAACTGAAAATAAAAAAGAACAAAAATGAACAAAAAAGAAAAGGAAATTGACTTAACCAATTTCATTTTAACATGTGCAAACGTTTCCCCCCTCCCTTTAAAATTCTCGAAAAAGTAGATTTATTCAAAATGAATATTAACTAGCGTAAATTAAATTACTTTTAAGTCCCAGGCTCCACAGAGGCAATTAATACTAAGAAAGGATTTGGTTTAATTTTATCAACGTCGCACTAGAAGCAACGCGAAGGTTATTGGCGATGCAATTTCGAACCTAGGTAAAATGACGAGGACGACACCTCCCAAGAAAGGAAAATACTCTCTTAAAATATATAATACACTTTTATTTTCACTAGCAAAACACTCCAAAGTACAAAAATGTTGCTGATGTGAACAACAAAAAGAATAAAAACTTATGATTCCGCCATAAAAATCAATTATTAATTTAAATATCAAAAAAAAGTTCAAATGATAAATTATCAAAGTAGACAAGAACATTCTGTTCGGGTAGTAAAATAAAAGCCGATCAGAAACTAAATTAAATATATCTTAGTGATGTACGTATATATCGAGCAAACTAATTATAATTGTTATAAGCATAACGTATTATAATGTTAACCTTTTGAACTCAATCTTTATTTCATGCCCACGCATTCCTATTGACGCCATTTTCTCAAAACAATAACATGTTAGCACTCATTAAGAAACATTCCGAACTAAAGAGATAAAAAAAAATCATTATAAATTGCTTCTCATTCCAACATATGTCAAAAATTTCTGCAAAAACTATCTATTTTTATTCGAGCATTTGTATCTTTTAGGACCAATTATGTGGGCAAATAATCTGACAAAAATTTAAATAAGGTACCTGAGGGTAATTCGGTCACTTTCATAGCAAACTTAAATTATGATGGCTATAATGATGTTGAAAAAAATAATAAACACACGTTGCTATTAGTATTATCTTTCCTCTAAATTTTTTTAAAAGAACACTTTGGTTTTAACTTCAGATCTTAACCTTCAAACTTAAACTTTTGGGAGAACTTTTTTGGTGGTAATATGTAACGTAAAGGAGTGTACAGATGCGATTCCCATTTTTTTGATAAATCTATTTCTATCCCGTTTTACTTCTGGTAAGCAAAAAAGCGATGGGAAAAAAAGATAAAAAAAAAAAACGATAAAAAAAGGAAAAAGAAAAAAGACAAATTCATAATTTCTTTTGATCCCAGTTCATCTTATTCCTGTATCTGTTTGATGATATGTTGACCAGAGCATAAAAAAAGGGAGAAATATATACATGGTTATTCAAAGCGATCAATCCGATTTCAAAATTTCATATTTCCAAATATTCTTACAAGTGCTTCATATAATGGCAGGAATTTACAAATCGATTTCACATTAATGAATTCGATATGTACATTCCGGTCAAATACGTTGTAAAGTGTCAGTGGTAATGGATTATACAGCAACAGAAATCCATTGTTTAAGTTCACATAAATTTGTGGGTAATGGCGGTGCATATACTTGGTATTTTACAAACATCGTATGGAGCTATATCAAGTGACTTAGGTTGATTGATTGATTTGTTTTATTAACGTCACACTGGAAGCAATACGAGGGCTATTGGCAACAGATCTCGTGATTTTCAAATTCGGTCAAGTGACGAGGACGACACTTATCTGACACCCCTCTCTCCCAACTTCCACACCAAGTCAACGGGAGAACTTTGGGTCTCGACAGATTAAACGGGCATCAACCCCGGCTACACGGCGGGTCTTTAGTGGCATCAAGGTTTGAGCCAACGACTCGACGAAAGCCGCCGGCCCCGAGTCCGCGACCTTGACAACTAGGCTACCGCTGCCACACGGCAGAATTCGAACTATTGAAATCATAATTTTCTCAACAATACTTTAACTCATTAAGGTCACGAAAACAGTTATTATAAAATTAATAATTAATGGAATAAATAATAAAGACACAGTAGATTAATAAATGATAACATCTTAGACTGAAAAATATTTTATTCCAGAATTTCCTTACTCGCAAGGTACGCACTAGCTGTTAACGAAGTCAAGCTCTTGTGTACTAAGCACTTGGCATGATATGTGGCGCGATATGATTACATAAAATCGCCAATTCAAACCAGCGTTGATTACCCAAAATAAATTATTACAATCTATTTATTGAAGAAGTGTATTAATAATAAAAATAAAATTTTGGAATTTACTTTTATTATATATATATATATACTCGTAATTTTTTTCCCCTATCATAGAACTGAAAGATATTCTGCAGATTTTATTCAAAATGATAGCATTGTAAATTGTCACGGTAGTGTTGGAAATTAGTTCGAGAAGATCGAGGTTGTGTTTTCTTATTGGTTTCGCACTAAAAGTAATGCGAGGGTTATTTGTGACTGATTTCGTAATTTTAAACCACCGTCAAACGATAAAAACGAAGAACTAATGACAGAAAGGAGATCGAACTTATATCAGGACCACTACATGACATTGTAAGATTAGAATCCACGACCCATTGGTTACGAGTTCTTTACTCGACTGTCGTGGCCCGTAATTTGACAAGGAATTCCCTTTTTATGAACAGAAATGAGTCAGAAGAGAGATACGTAAAAACCTCTAAAACAGAAATAATTATTTCACTAACACACAACAATTGTTGAAATCTATAAGGCTTTCCATTAGTTTTGTAAGCCACACCATGCTCTTAAAATAACTTTGTCTTGAATGATTAATTTTAAATTTTTAAAATGAATTGACTAGTTACAGAATTTCATCATATTAGTTCCATAATTATTTATTTCATCTCGCGGCGCGCGTGCCATCTTGTTTTAGTAACATTCAAAACACGCAAAATTCTTAAGGCTCCCGTCTACCCACCATTTTGATTTCGAGGACGTAATGTTAATCCTATGGAATTTCGACTTGAATTCTCATATATTTACTATTTGATCTATTTGAATGTAATAAATTGCATCTGAAAGAGCAAAATATAACGAATGCTTATGTGGAATTACTTTTTCAATCAATTTTTAAAAAATATTTGAAAATATTCTTTAAAGACAGGAAAACTGAAAATCGAATAATTAAGATAAGAATAAAAATATTTTTAAAAATCTTAGGAAAAAAGTAATTCCACAGAAAGCATTGAGTATTTTTTGCTCTTTCAAATGTACTTTATTGCATCCAAATAGATCAAATAGTAAAAATGTGAAAATTAAAGTCAAAATTGCATAGGGTTAACATTACGTCCACAAAAACAAAATGGTGGATAGACGGGAGCCTTAAGTGCAAAAACGACAAACACAACAACAAAAAGAATCAAAGCAAACTTTTACTCTATTCAAATCAAATTAGTATTTGAAACATCGGAATTAAAGCAAACGATAAGATATTAAAGTAAACAAATTATTAAGGCTTACAATAATATTTTGTTTAGATATTAAAATTAAAGCAAGGGACAAATTAAACATATCTCAAGAGAAATACGACAATTGTTGCCATAAAATGAAAAAAAAAATATTTACCTTTACCGTATTTAATTAATCTTTTATTGTTTTTGTTTTGATTTCAATCTTTGAAAAGAATATAATTGTCACTGATTTATTGTCTTCTTCATTACTTTATCGTTTGCTTTTCTACTTTTTGTTGCTAAACGTTAGCATTGCATTGGGATTGGAGGAGCTTTAAGTTTTTAGTGTTAATATAAGATGCCGATGGAATAAACAAAATGTGAGATTCGGGAAAATAACCAATTTATTTTAGAAGATTTTAAGCTAATCATTCAAGCTATTTTTAGGACTACTAGTATTACCAAATTTATAAAGCTAACAAAAAGTTTTTCATAATTCAACATTTAGCGCCGGTGACATTTTTTTTAATGAAATTCTTTCAACACACGAATCATTTTCTAAAAAATAGGAATATTTATTTATTTGACATTAAGTAAATAAAATACTCGAAGGATAACAAAGATAGAGCCATTTTTTTTTTACTTTTTCTCTTACTATCAAAATAACATTGGTATTTTTTGTGGTGCTACTATAAGATTTTCTTTCCTTAAAACGTTTTTAATATTAAAAGAGTAACATAATCACAAAACTAGTTAATAGCTTTTCAGTTCTCTTTCATGGCATCCTGTTGCCATCAAAGGGTTTGTGGCAATCATTATATTTTTTTCATCAGCTTAAAACAATTTTAATTTCATGAATAGTTTCATATTTTTTTCTGATAAGATTTAAGTGCGTAGCTTCTATAGATTATGATGCTTGACTATTCTCTTGCCTTGAAATGGTGTTACAACAGCGTGACTTAGTATACCAATTAAAATTCATGTTTCATAAATGTTACTCTTCGACTATAATTACGAAATTCATTCCAAATTCTATGTGAATAATGCAACAGGTTTTTTTTGTTAAGCTACTTCTTGGACAAAGGTATACGATCCCACAATTGCGAAAATGTAGCTTTCTTGTTGCACTTTAACCGAGAGAATTCGGAATTAAAATAGTTTAGAGATAACAAGGTAATAAAAATTGCATTGATAATTCCAAAAGGGAATATAAAAGCTCGAAATGCTCCAGTTCATCTATCCCAAACATTTTTTTGTAATATTCAGTTTGACTTTACAAGATTCAAAGGTAAGTTTTATCTTACAATTTGTGTTTTAAGAATATTAGTTTGCTAAATTCTAAAAAAAGCTTGCGATGTAATGTTCAGAGCCTCCGAGAGGGTTTTGAACGGTGCAACACAAAAGCTTGGTTTCATTGAATGAATTTACGACGTCTAAATTATTTCCTCTTCTTATTGAAATTTTATCGGAATAAACATTAGAACCTTGCAATGCGATGTTGATTTATTTTGAAGTTTTGCTCAGGATCCATTATTACAATAAATAACTTAAATAAATTATTTTTAATTCATCCAAATTTTTTAACTTTTTTTATACTCTTCGAAAACTATATTTATTTTTTACTTTAACAGTAACTTATTCAGAAAGATCTTTTCTCAGATAGAAATTAGTAAGAAATTATAAAGAAATCTAACAATAAGGTTACATGGCTCGTTTAGAGATGTCTGAGGGTTTTCAGTTCAAAAAACAAAACGGTTTTTTAAAGATAGAGATTTAATTAAACTATATATTATTGTACAGCATTTACTAAGTTTAAAATAGAGACTGTGATATACAATTAAAGAACTATCAGATCGCGCGTCTTTTCTCTGTTGGTTGTACTCTTCCATCTCCTTGCGCTAACCGTGCTTGCGCCTCGAAAGACTTGTGTTGGAAGGAGTCCCAATATATATATATATGGGGATATGAAAATAGTGGAAACACCACAAAGAATACAAAACCCTTTACTAATTAGACATGAATACCTTTAGCATGTATAATGGCATCCCATACAGTTGAAACAGGAAGTCTCCAATGATATCCTTGTACAGGCGTTCTCAGACAAATGCATTATAGTTGTGGGAAACAATGAGAACGATGTATCATCTGACCATATCACTTTCTGTCCATCTTTATGTTCGACAGCATTCACATGTGGGATTAAGTGGCTTGGGAACGCTTCTCTGCTGTGGAGTGCAGTTTATTGCATCTCTTCTAACGGTAACTTTAGATAGAGGAATCTGCGGATGCTTATTTGAATTCTTCCAGTCACTTTGGAAGTTGTCTTCCGTTTGATGTCTAATCGGCTTCAATATCGAAGCTGTTCTTTGATAACAGTGGTCATAGTCGCAGATTCGCGGCAGTCGTTGTTTTCATTGATTCGTCGGATTGTCTTTGATGCAACTAAAGACCCGCAGTGTAGCGGAGCTCATGCAAGTAAAATGTGTCAAGGTCCTAAGTCCTCCTGGTGTGAAAGTTTGAAGAGAGAAGTGTCAGCTCAAGTATCGCCCTCGTCACTTCCCCGACGTTCGAAATTACGAGGTCCGCCGCCAATAACAGCCGACGTTAATAAACAATGACAATTAATATCAGACAATGTCCCTCAGTCGGTTTTCGCTGTAGATCATAGTTGAATCAGGCGGATGTTGTTTTTCTTTGCATGTGGTATCATGCCATGACTTTCAGTACTGAACCCCAAGAAATATTCATATAGTCTGCAGTTGTGGTTATGTTACGTACTAACGCCAACCCATTTATTGTTCGTGGGGAATGACTAAAACTCCACATTAAGAGTGCAATTAAGAGAGCTATATCACTTACAACATCTTTATTGAACCACTCAATGTACAATCACTACAAAAATGAGTTATCTTGCAACTACCTGGTCTTACATGTCACAGCGCCATTTATCGGCGTAACATTCTTACCTCATTGGTTATTCACAATACCTTGGGGGTCGTAACAGGCTACATATGCTAGTACAAGGCGGGCTATAACAATTTGCTTGCTATGAAATTATGTAAGGTCCGAAATCTTGCCCGATAAGGGGAAAAAAGGAAAAGAAACCCCTCAGCATCATAATAACTTGCAGAAATTAGAACAATATGGTTGCTATTTTAGGAATAATAAATAGTGTTAGTTACATTGACTGGTAATTAATATGATGCCTGTTCAATAAACAAAAAATTGATGATATATATATATGCATGAGAGAGAGAGAGAGAGAGAGAGGGATTAACTTATAATGTGTTAATGTAAATGCAAAATAAATATGTATATAAAATATTAAATTACATAACTGTAACAAAATAGATTTAAATAATTAAACGCAATCAATACTAGTAAAAAATGTCGTTACTAAATTAAAGAAAACATCATGTAATTCCAAATAGTGATTTCTTTAAATTCATGCAATATGAATGTTAAAATATACAGGACTACTAATTAAATACAAATAATTATTAATATACCCAATTATAACAATATAAGATTTAACAATATTTAATTTGTAAAAATAAAATATATAATTTAAGAATATACAATTACTTTAATGGTCTTGATGACAGAATACTTAATAAACACCCGAGTTACAATCAAGAAAAAAAAGCCGCAATAGAAAGGAGGTAAAAATGGAGGTTAAGCAATTCGAAAGGCTTTTGGATCGAGAAATCTACGTTTCAAGAGTTCATTCATTCAATCTCTTTGAATTTGAATTAAAATATTTGTGCGTGTGAATAGATTCTTAGATATAATTTTCGGATAAATATACTTTTTTTTACTCCCAATTTCAGCACAGCTTTTGAAGTCACGTAGAGTTTGTAAATTTCACAAATATCGTAACTGATTTAAGTCTGATGACTGGTAGTATTTCTACCCATTTTGCGAGTACTATACTGCGGCTGGATTTCACGACATATGTATTATATACTGATTCATTATTTTGTTTCAGAAATAATATTGTATATATACCCAAAACATTTCTGCGCTTAGTTTTAAATTTCACTTTTAAATATCTTTATTCACTGTAGACCGAAAACTCTAATTTTCGCACTCACTTGCTTCCCAGGCAAACATAACTTACTATGCTACCATTACCTACAGTACAAAATATATTTTCTTTTCTCAAGATTCATAACATGCTACTTCGAAAATAGGGACATATTTTTACGTTGATAAGCTCAGAACTTATTTTTATTTAAAAATATTATCCTTTCTTAAGTCAGTGAAAATAATACAAACATTTATTTTCAAAAGTTATGAGTATAATTTTATTTGCTCTGGAAATGTTAAATGAAACTCCAGCACAAAACACTAGAACTCAAAAAAGTTCAAGACACCAACTATTACAAATATACAAATGACACTCTCTCTCTACGAAAGGAGGGATGATGTAGAAGATTTGCAGTAACCATCAATCCGACAACGTTTCCAAGCTCCGACTTCAGAGCATTCCTTTGAATAAACTTGAATGTACCGTTGCCATTGAAAGAAAAAAAAATGGAGCAAACGAATGAACATTAAATTTCGTTTAAATTGGGAATATAAACTCCAGTAACGTGCAAGTAATTAAATCTGTGTATAGTGTCCACATGTAATCAGTTGTTCCAGAGAATTTGAGTGGGTTTCAGGAGTTTAAAATTGGAAGACTCTCCAAGACGATGGGAGATTATGACGTTATATTACCAAGACGAAAAGATGAAAATGGTCAACATTATAAGAGTCCTCTTTGATTCACTATAATTAGGAACTTACAAAACTTTGGGTCAGTTTTTTAAACAGTACGACATGGATGAGTTCAATTTGATGAACGGGAAAATTTGTGCTTCTTGCGCAACAATACTTCGTATCATAATCCATCCTTGTACAGCATATTTTGCTAAAGCAGGTATATTTAAATAAAAAAGAGGTTATTTCATAGATTGTCTTCGTAGTGATTAAAGTTTATTACTGCGTGTTACTTTAAATCTACAGCTTCTAAAACAGAACACATCAAATGTATTAAGATGTTATTTGAAGGCAAAATAAATTTTTATCCAGAATGTTTCAGTTATTTCTTAATGAACAAATTTAACACTACCCTCGGACACATCTAATATAAACACAAACAAATAAAGCATAAATTGTAGGAAAATTTTATATTGATATAATTTTTATTATTTTCAAGCATGTTTCGAATGTTTTAATTTGAGTTTATAAATTAGCACTAATTGAGCACTTCAAAGTAAAAGTACGATTGCACCCTTTTAGCTACAAATATACGGTTCCTTTTAAACACAGCCAGTAAATAAACTACATCCAGCAAATCTGGTTACGCACAGCACAAAAAAAAAAAAAACGGTGAAATTTTCATTGTTGTAAAATTTGTTTGTAATGTATGAAATGTTTTAGGTAGCACTTAAGTGAAGAAATATTTATTATATACGCTTATTGATTCAACTTTCGATCTATCATACCACTCCACGTTGAATTTAAAAAAAGTGTTTGTTTTCTATATAGCCACATTTGATAAATTATTTTATAGATTTGTTATTACATAGTCTGAGTTCTCATGAACGAGACGTTAATTGGTACATGCTTTGTTTGTTATAGAGTTACTTTTTTGTACACATCACATTCTCTGGCGTTATGACCTCTAGGCTTCCTAATCTTTTCTTTCCCTGAGGTATACTGTCTTTGGGAAACACACGGGTCCTGTGGCCTCGGATACCTAGTGATCCTTCACTGTTTCACCCTCAACCAATTTTAACTTTTTTCCAAACGGTTTCGTCACAGCTCTTGTTTGGTGCAGCTTAGCCCCATCTGTCTTGCCATTAAATTACTATCCTCTCCCTCCCTCACAGGATCAAGGTTTTCAATTACAAATTAAGTTTAAGTTGGGGTCTTGTTCTTGCAGGTAATTACTCTTGGATTTTCGATGAACCAACTCTGTGTGTTGCTTAGCAGGAAGAACTTCAAGGTCCGTGTGGTGATCAGGAATGGCAGAATATTCCCACTGCAGCTCATGCATGTCGTTAGAGGCGACTAAAATGAAAATGAGTATAGTCGGGAACCTGACACTGGGGGATTATATCAAGGAGGCCTCGGGATGGCCTTCTTTGGGTAGGTGAGCATAAATGACGCTTGTGTCACCCTTGATCTTTTTTTTTTCCATGGGGTTTACTGTCGCTGTCAAACCAGGTGACACTTGGTTATCTAACGATTCTTCTCTATTTTCTACCCTCATTTTTGTCAAGCAATTTTTATGCTTTTTTTTTTCCTTCAAGTTTTCGCTAGCTTAGTTAAATTTTTTTTGTTTCAGCATATACATCTGTGCTTTCATAATAACCTTCACTTTCTCTATTTATTAATGTTGTTACTCACGGTCACATGTAATAATCATAGACTATCGACTACCGCGTGTTAGCAGGTTAAAGAATCTTGAATTTATATTCATAGTAATAATAATCCCGAACACCTTTAATAACTAACCACAGTTTCGATTTGCATTGGACAAACTATTATCTTTTGTTAATGGCTCAAAAAGGAACAGGTTATGATGTGGATTAATTAACGGCAGCTCATTTACTTTTAAAACTGCTTTCATTTACTTATTTTCTCATTACTTAAGATGATTCTTTCCTGTATCTTTTTTCCCCTTATGAACGAAGTCTCATCGAATTTTCATAAAATTCATTTGAAAATTCACTATTATTTTTTTACAGCTGTTATAAGAAATGGTTCATCTTAAATATTGAATAGTCTCAAAGAAAATTTACCTCAACTCTTTTCTTAGCATTTTACATCGCAAACCTGAGCCACATTGCAAGGGAAAAAAGAAGTGTACTACAATATAATAAAACTTTACACATTTGAATTCCTCATCCACATAAAACCATTTTAAATCTTCAATTCCCCATTTCTCTTCAATGGTTTTGGAAAAAGCGTTTTTAAATATGATGGAACCATTTTTTAAATATGCTGCTGGGCGTTCCGCACATGCCTCTGTTACAAAATCTTTTGGTTTGTCATAGACACCAGTATGGAGTATTCGTTAACTTTACACGAGCAACACGAGAGCCATTGGTGACTCCTTGAAATTCTGAAGCTCGGTCAAGAGACGAAACTTCACCTAAACTTCTTACATTTCTCTCAAACTTCCTCATCACGCCAATGGGTTATTTAGGTATGTGAGTGAAAAGCAAAGTTTAATGGTGCAAAGATCCAGATGTGGCTATGCCGCGTCAAACAAGATACAACTGTTACCTAGACGTTTGGAAAAAATGGAAGAAAGATAAATAGTTTGAGGCAAGAGGAAAGGTCGAAAATAGAAAGGTGCTAATGTGTCCGGTGAAGGCTAAATCGGGTTTAACCAAAGAAAATGAACCCATGGAAAAGAAGAAAAAAGATTTTTCTTTGAATGTCTCGGGGTCAGGAGACCCGTATCCACCTAAAAAAAGAAGGCCAGCCCCTGAGGTCCTCTTATATAATCCTAGACGAAATTACCCCAGACACTGGTACCCATTTTAGTCACATCTTGCGACATGCATAAGCTACAGTGGTACTGATGCTGCACATCCTGTCACCACACGTGTGAAGGCTACCTAGAATCTCTAAAAAATGAAATGGATGGTTTCTCAAGAACGCATCAGACAGTTGATCGAAGTTTTCAAGTTTGCAATGGCATACACGTACTTTTGGTTCCGGGATTTCAGTCTATAACATGCAATAAATCTCTTCAGTTTGGGTGTTCATGCTCTGACTGGTATCACCATTTTGCAGTTAAGAATACATGTTTTCGTAAGGTTCTGGCGATGTTCCTGATAGAGCATTTTGAGATTTGGTTCAAATCGTCACGTCACTTCTTGGTTTTCGACTGTAAACGCTTTGACCTTGATCCCAAAGGGAAAAAAATCCATTGGTGCCAGTCTGGTGAACATGCCGGTCAATCAATTGGACCTTCAGCAATCCATTTCTCAGGAATGTTTTCATCCAAGATATCCTGAATACTCTTGAATAATAATTGGAAGACGATCTTGTGGAAATAGTCATAAGGAATTAAGCTGCTGCTGTAACTGCTGAGGACAACATGATTCAATAGAATTTCTAAACACTTACCTCCTGGGACTGTGTTCCTCTCCAAACTAACCAATTCATACCAAACTTGAAATACCATCTCAAACATTGACACAGGATGATTAGTTGTTGCTCTAATATTAAATGCATGCTCTCACCATAACAGTAAACACAATTAAGTTTTTTTAATATGACAGTTAATTTTGAAAGAAACTTCATCACTCCTTATAATATTAACTCAAACTACTGGATTTTCTTCAATTTTGTTCAGCATAATCATACAAAATAGCAGCCGCCTGTGGATAATCCTCCAATAAGCCATGAAATAACGACGATAAGCTTTCAAACAGCCAGATTTCAGGATTCGCATGATGAGAGATCGTGAAATATAATTCTAAAGAGGCTCTTCTGGAAGACTTTTTTGGACCCTGAACAAATGTTTCGGCAGCAAGTTGCTTATCATACTCTGTACAGACTGTTTTGGGTCGACCAGTGTTTGGAGCATAGTTAGAGCCGAATGGAATCGAATTTGTCACCGATGCGGTAAAAGGTTTGTCTCTTTGGGGTTGAGTACCAAGCGCTTCTTAATTTGTTCTAACGGTTCCAACATTTTGAAAATTCCGATATTCTCTTTTACTTGCAATTTTCTTTCATCTGTATTTAAATTGTTCATATGATAGGGTTCCTGAATTATCTGCAAAGAAAACAGATAAATTTAAATTGTAGTCATAAAATTGTTAATTATGTAGCACAAAGCATAGTTATAATGAACACAACTGTAGTAATATAACCGATGCATAAACCTATTCCACACATCACTGTCCACCTACTTTGGACAACACTGTACTAACGTCGCTCTTAGAAGCGATACGTCACAACTCGAACCGCAAAATTCAATGTGCTGCTGTATTTGATAGAATAACCCCATTCCCAACCCATTGGATATAAAGCTCCTTTAGTTCAATTATACTTGAGGGTGACAGTACTGAAATGACACAAGTGCCAGCTGTCTGTGGATATGCTATAAATAAACTGATGTTATGATCTAGATGTTTGAAAATATTGGGGGGGGGGGGCGGGAGAGGAATGCACGTTGACAAGTTGTGCTAAGGTGTCTGAAGGGGAGCATCCATGTTTACAAAGAGGTAGCTCCATGAGAGAAAAAAAGATACCTGGAATCATGATACCCATACTTATACGTTACTCAGTCGCGATAATTCCGAATGTTATGAAAAATAAACAAAAAAAAAAAAAATGTTTTCAGCGAAAGAGTAACTAACAATTTATTCAGTTCACTATCGTGCTATACAGATTTTACATTCAAAATTCTAATACAACACTTACGAAAAAGAACTCTCTACTTAAGCTTTAATTTGTAATTGAAAATATTAATGTTATGAAATTGCCGGGGGTGATAATAATTCAATGGCACAAGAGCTAGATAGGACTATGTCACGCGAAATAAGGTAAGCTGTGGCTAGACGTTTGAAAACAGATAAAATTGGTTGGCAAAAGGACGGAAAATAAAGAAAGTTCGTTAGAGGGTATTCATGACGCGTCTCCCCAACAACACATTAACCACTTTTACAGACATTACAGGCCATTAAACCCCTTGGGAAGAAAAAAAAAAAAGATAACTAAGGGCCTCAGAAGTCATGATACTTTCTTACGTACCCGATCTGAGTGGGTGTTCAAACGAAAGCGGTATACAAAAAATTAAAAAAATCAATTTATTAGATTGGTAAGGTTATTATAAAAACAGCAATTTTGAAGCAATCATGACTTTTGCAATAAAGTTTACGCACACAATAAACACAATAAATATTTCTAAACTCAAGTGCTACTTAAAACCTATAACCATCATATTTTTTGAACATGAACACTAATGAAAAATTCTCGCCGTTCAGCTCTTTTTTTTGTTTGCGCGTGAATTAGATTCATGGATATTATGCATACTCTATGGCATCACTTGTTGCTGTGTTTTTTTAGCAACCGTATGTTTTCAAAGCGATAGAGAGCGCAATCATTACATTACTTTGGAAGCAACTCAATTATTCTAATTTGTAATTCAGCTTAAACGTTCAATATAATAACTGAAAAAAATATATAAAATTCTATCAATATAAAATTTTCCTTCAATTGATGCTTAGTTGGGCTTTTGTGTTTAC
>BMAW01005993.1:0-28380 GCA_019974015.1 Nephila pilipes | reverse complement strand
TTTTTCTTCTCAAGCATACATTTATTTTTTCATTGCGAAGAGAAGAAGGGATTTCAATTAAACTGACTCCTAATAATAATCATAATAAAAAAAATAAAAATAGAAAAATCTGCTGTCTCTGAAAGAGTACTTCTGGTTTAGTGTTTGTAGATGAAGAGGGAAGGAGTGCATCTCTAGAAGATGCACCCCTTCCCCCCAAAAAATGAAAGTTTGATTCTTATGGTATTTTAATTATTTTTCTTAAATGATCTTTATTTTTTAAATTTTTATAACTTGATAAAATCATATCAATACATGAAAAGTTTTTAAAAGGAGAAAGAAGATTCATATAACATATATTTACTTTTTTACCGAGTGGTTATTCTAAACTAAAAAATTGTTTCTGTCACGGCAATACCGATATGCATCCCCTAGAATTATTTTCAACCTCTGAACACTTGCACTTATTATTTTTTTTTGGACTACACTGACATTTAAATTATAACACTTTTTTTTAAAGTATTTTTACTTTTTTAAAACAAAACTAAATTACAATTTCAAAAATTAGACTGAATGCCCTTTACTTTCGGCAAACAGATGGATAAGTACACAATATCACTTTTTTTCACAATAGAAAATAAAAAAAAAAAATTAAAAGTTCAACCACGTACTAGTCTTCTCCATTCCAGATATCCAAATCATTCCACGTGGTTGCTGCATCCCATCTACAACTCGTCTGGTCATTAACTAAGGGGGTGGGATGGGTAGAGTCCCGTAATGGAGCGAGCTTCCCTCCCGGATCCCCGCGGACCCATCGGCCCTGACAGAGGTCGACCTCTGCTGGACACCTAATGGCCGGACTAATGGCTTCTCCGGGTTGGTTTATTAACCGGACGTCACGGGGCCATTACGGAATCAAAACTGATAGATCGACACCCCCCCGTGACTTTTTGTCTACCCCCCATGAGGATGAATACGTTCTCTTTTTTTTCTTTACCCTCACTCCCCCTAGTTCTGTTTTGTAGAAATCTTTGGCCTTTTATTCCGTAAAAACGGGATGGGGTGTTGGATTAGTCACTTTTTGTCATTAACACTCCCTCTCCCCCTCTTCAGATGTAAATAAAAGAGGGGTGGTGGTTTGTGAATAGATCTTGCGCAATCGTTTTGTAATCAAATTGGTACGAAGCTGTGGTTAATATTAAACATACGGTTCGGATTGCCTAAATAAAGTATTCATTAATTCAAAATTTTTGAAATTTATGTCACACAACTGAATAATTTTTTTTTTGAGATTGGTATATTGTTTAGTACATTTAAATTGATAAAATGACTATGAAAATGAACGAGTTTGTACATTAAAATGCGGAACAGACATTTTGTTTGATTGAATAAAGAAGAAATACTTACTATATTCAATTTTCGAATGTAATATGCCCTCGGGGGCTTTCTTTCTTTTGATAAGAACGGAAATCACGACCCCCAGACACTTTATCAATTTTCTTTCCCATGGGGTTCGCTATTTTTGGTAAACAAGGGTATCTCGCACCCGGGATACCCAGCGATCCTTCTCCACTTTCATCCCTCCTTCTAGTCACCAATTGTTATATTTTTTCGTTTGTTATCAAACGTCCAGATCACAGCTGCACTTTCTTTAAGCACCATGGCTATATATTGCTTTAGCGTCAATTATATATATCTCGAAGGAGAGTCGACTGCAGTCATCGAAACAAGGAAGACATGCTTGTTGATGTCTCGTAGCCATATAGACGATTTGTGATTTTAGAAGTTACAAGACGATTATTATTTTTGCTTTTAAATGTTATTGTGAAATGTCTCGTCCAGTGTGTGCAATAATTGTTAATGTGAAACGTCAATATTAGATGTGCTACAATTATAGGTTTAATTCTTTAATTAGAACAATTAGTAACATCGGCCATCCCCCTATATATATATATATCGTTTGGATTGGAATCCAAACGATATATAACTAAAAGTAACAAGAGGGCTATTTGAGGTGGGTCTCGTAATTTTCAACAACGGTAAAATATTGAGAACAACACATGTCATAGTACTTCCTTTTTCAAGCTTCCATGCTACGCCACCGGTGAATTGATTTTCCGTTTAACGTGGTGATATGATTGTATATTAAGGTCGTACTGAGAAGCAACACGGGGGCTATTGGCGGCGAACCTCGTAATTTTGACCCTCGTAATTAGAATCAAATATGTGTCCAAAAATTACGATTAAAATATATAAATACATGTTACTGTAATTAAGGTCTAAGTCATATTAACAAGCTGCTTCCTTTGAACGTTTAGCTGAAAATGGTACTATAAATATAAGAAGAAAAAAATGTAATGGTAATACATAAAAATTAAAATATGGTCACTTGATTGAACGTCTATAGCATGTGATAAAGATTTTTTCCAGGTTACGAGGATGACACTTGAGCTGGAACTTCTCCCTCCAAACTTCCACACATGCTGACAGTGGTGGGAGCTCTTTTAGAGTTATCATGGCTGGAACCCACGACTCCCATTTGACGTGGAGCAGCCTCCATAATATTTATGTCTCACTAGGAGTAGGTGGAATCTGAGCTTAAACTCGATTTTCAACTAGACCCTCGCAGGCCAAAAAGTCAACCCCCACTTGACTCCATTTCCACAAATACTAAATAAAATAATCTTACTTTAAGAGCTAGTAAGAGAGAGAGAGTTGAAAATGCTATGCATACATGAAGAGATTCCTTAATTCCGAGTCAGCTAAGCTATTGAAATGAAAATCGAAACCGTAAAAATATACAATTTTTTTGAAAATAACATCGGTAAAAAACGAGTTTTTTGTTGAACATGGATTTTCATTCAAAATTCACACTTTGCGTAACATAATTTTCTTATACCTTAATTTTTAAGAGCAACTGGAAACGTTGAATCGAACTGAATTTGTACAATAATTAGTTTTAATAATTTATTTTGTTATTTGGGATTTATTGCATTTATCATCTAAAATAAATACGTGTAAAAATTTTTTTTAGCTCTATTCAGCATTATGTTAATCAGTTAAGCTAAATGTGATTAAAATTAAAGCAAACGATAAATTATTGAACGACGGGTTTGGCAACCATTTGGCGACTTGGCAAAAAACCTGGCGTAAAATTAAAACAGTTAAGGTATAACAATTAAGGTACATTTCAAATTTTTATTTATAATCTGAAAAATTTACAGTAACTATAAAAATTTCCATTTCAATAATCTAAATTTCGAATATTTATTCTAAAGTCTTTTCAAATGAAAAGACAAACACATAAAAAATAAATACAAAAATCTTATTTATACAAATTATTGCTTACTAATCCTATAAATGTTAGATTCAAAGTATTTTGATTTCGTGAACGTAATGTTAATCATATGAAATATCTATTTTCCTCTTCAAACATAGACTATTCTATCTACTTTCATGCAATAAAGTATATCCCAAAGAACAAAACATAATGAAGGTTTCCACGGAATAACATTTTCTTTCCGATTTTTAAAAATATTTTTATGTCTGTTTTAATAATTAGTTGAAACGTTTTCCGGACTCTAAAGAAATTTTAAAATATTTTCAAAAACTGGAGAAAAAGTGTAATTCCGCAGAACCCATCATTATTTTTTTTTTCTCTTTCAGATGCACTTTTTTGCAATCAAATAGATAAAATAGTAAATATTTGAGGACGGTAGTAGAAATTCCATAGGATTAACATTGAGTTCACGAAATCATAATCGCTTGGTAAACGGGAGACTTAAACAAGTATAGATATTTCCACGGATAATGCATGTAATAATAATGATGATGAAACTTTTCTTTTTCTTTTTAAGAGTTATTTTACAACATATTACGCTTTAAGTCCTTTTCTCCAAGACGATCGTTTGAAAAGAGAAGGACAGAGAGAAGAAAAGAAGAAGAAAAGAAATAAAGATGACAACTAAAACAAAGTAGTCTTTTTGCTAAATTTGCTGAGCGTCACATCTTTACTACCCGGATTCCGTGGCCTCCTTTTTTTATTTATTTATTCCATGAAACCTGGTATTCTCTTTCTTTCTTTCTGTCTCTTTTTTTCAACAATTAATTACCTTTGAAGCGAGCAAAAGTCACTAATTTGTCAAACAGCGGAGAAAGCGATCACAACGCTTAAAACAAAACCCACACAAACCGAGGAGTTTCTCGTTTGTTATTTCTTTTTGAGCAGTCTCATTCATTTTCCATCCACGAGTTGAAGTAACGCAGTAAAAGCTGGATAACTGCACATGCGCGTACGTAGAGGTAATCTTCGAAACACGATTTTCCTCTGGTCTACAGTGTTTTGTACCCGAGATAAATGCATTTATTTATTTTTTTTATATTTTAGTGGAATTGGCAATTAATAGCTTTTCAATTTAACTTCAAACATACCAAGTATTATTTCGATTCCCCTTGTAAAATATAGGTTTTTGATAAGAAAAAAAAAAAAAAAAAAAAAGGTTGTTAAAATAAAACTTAAATGTATAACGATTCAAAAGAAAAATATAGGGTGTTTCGAAACTTTTTAAAACAAGTGTATAAAACGTGTGACTGATTTAAAAACTTGTGTATGAAACATATGTCTTATTTAAAAACTGTGTATAAAACATGTGTCTTATTTAAAAAAAAGAAAAACAAAATCTCAAGCTAATATGATATATAGTTTCTGAGAAATCTTTCGCGCGAGATAAAAAAAAAAAATTTCTTTCGAGAAAAATGAAGCTAAAGTTGAAAAATAACAAAAAAGTAAAACAAGATTTAGTTTTATTTTCGATAAATACGGAAGTTTTAGTAGTATCATTTACTTTTTTAGCACCACTATGATCAGAAAAGATGGGGGTCTAACTTTTTTTTTTTTTCAAAAAATCGAAAATTTTGAAGTTTAAGGGTCCTGAGACCTTTTGACATTTTTAATGCAAAATAGAATTCGTGGTAAGGCGCTAGTTCCACTTTAGAACGATTAATTACTATTCTTAATGAATTTTAGGCTCAACACTTTTACCGGTAGTACGGTAAATTATGTACATGCCGGTAATACGGCTTGTAACCGACATACACTATTACGTTACCAACGAAAGAGATACTTTTTTTTAATTGACTAAAACAAAAACAAGAATACAATACGATAATATGTCTCTAACATATAAAGATGCTAATATTTTCTAAAAATGAACGATTATTTAATGATTACTAACCTTAAACAAATAAAGAATTTGAAAGAACCTTTTCTACAGCTGGGTTATTTTGTACAAAAATTAGATCAATTATGGAGACAATAGTGTTGATGGATTAAGGTTCTAACTTGATTATTATTTACAACATGTTACAAATAGATCCCGTTTTTAAGTGTATATTTTATAATTGTTTCGGTTGTGAAAGATTATTCACGCGCACTTATAATTAATCATAAAATTTTTGAATTTTATTTCGTATTATTTATGTTTAGAATACAGTTTATTTCATACAGTTTTGACACAGCATACAAATATCAAATTAAATGTCTTATTAATATGAATTTCCATCAAAGGAATTCCCAGTAATTTACCGGTTTTGTTTGAAAATTGTAATGTATGGTTTTTTAGGAAAGCAAAGCCGTTATCTGGCGGCCTTAATATTGCGGCGGTCGGCGTCACTAAAACCTTGTCAAAGCAAACCACATGACGTAATTTCCTAAAGAGCGTTGAATGTTGGCAGAACGTAAATCAGCGGGAAATCTATGTTTCCTAGCAAAGACTTGACTAGGAAAGCTAATGACGTAATATAATGGCCGGCAGATAACGGTTACGCTTTGCTAGGAAACCAAAGCTTTACTGAATTATCCGTAACAAAAAAACATGGCAAATTTGTAACTGGAAGACACGTCTGCTCTCTTGAACATTTTTTGGATCTCTGTGTTCCTTTCACGACAACATTTTTAGTGTGAAGTGAATTCGGCCACGCTTTTTTAAAAACATATGACATATTTTCAATTGTTTGCTTCCGATAGAAATAATTTCAGTTATTGGTCCCCGGTCGTCCAGACTAGGGTGGAAACAACACCTGCAGTGATGAGAGATCCGTTGATGGTGTATTTTGCGTTCTCAGAAGTTGCCACTTCTGTAAATATCGACTTTGTTCATTAGCCACAAAAATGTCACATGGCCTTTCTCGAAGGGCACAGCTGCGTTTTAACCGGCATCTTTGTAGGAATGTGAGGGACCCAATATAAAATTCTTGATTAACTGTAGAGCGCACCCGTCATTTAAACAAGTTTATGATGGAGTAAGAAATTCGATCGATTCAGTTGGCGATAGAAAATGCAGCATATTTTCTGAATTTAGTAGAATTTATAATATTGTCGAATAAAATAATTGATTACTTCCTGATGCAAGTAATAATCAATTATATCTTAATAAAAATTTAATTGAGTAATATTTCTGCTGATGTTAGAGCTTCTGCTGAGCAAACTGTTTCTCAGGGGGAAATGTAGGATATTGTAGCAAACGTCACATGCAAACCAGTTGATTTCGTCATGAACGAAGTGATCCAATGAGACTCGGAGGATGAGATGCTCGCGCACCTAGAAGGGAGAGAGTGAGGACGAAGGAGGAATGAAGTGGGAATCTAGTGTATGTTTGATGGTGCATGTTTAACGGTTAAATAAAATTTAATAGATCTCTCTAGCCTGACTGTATTCGTTCGTAATACGTTACAATATATTGAAATCTCATGGTGAGATGCATCGAAAGCTTTTGTACGAACCTCCTGTGTCAGATTAAAAAACGATTTGATGCTCGGCCAACAAGCTGAGTTGCTATAGCCATGGAATAAACAATTTATTTGAACCCCGACAGTGAGATTAATCTAACATGTGGTAATAACATATAGTTGGAAAAGAACTGATAGTAAATGCATGAATAATATGATTTAACTACAAAATGCAGATCCTCTATTTCTTAGTATAATGCTGTATGTTTTTGCCGTAATAGCAAACATACTATTTTCAGAGGTTGCTTGTTTCAATCACGAAATAAGGATTTTTTTAAAAACGTTTTTACAACGTTTTTCTGAATTTTACTTGGTGTGTGTGTGTATGTGTCATCAAATTTTCGATCGTTAATTTAACCAACTTCCCATCAAGCTAGAGCTTTGAAATTTTGGGAATCGTTCGTACTCGCCTAACAATGTAATATTTAGACGTTTGCGACAAGTTTTAACGCATATTTTTTTAAATAATGCAGTTTAGCCTAATCACTTGGCGCAATTTGAATAATTGCCAAACTTGGCGAAATTTTTTTTTTTGGCTGAATGTTAAGTTCGCTTTGCGGACCAATTTAGCAACATTTGGCAAAATACCGCCAAATAATTCCTTTCTCCAAGAGTGGTTTGACTAAACTGTATTCCAACCATTTAATTTACCGGATTAATTAATTTTAGTTAGTTTTAAAATTGTTATGTATTTCACTTGGTGTGTGTCTGTATGTATGTGTATCAGTGTGTCATCAAATTGTCTATTGTTAATTTAACCAACTTCCCATCAAGCTAGAGCTCTGAAATTTTGGGAACCGTTCTTATTTGCCTAACAATGCAATATTTAGATATTTGCGACCAGTTTTAACTAATATTTTAATAATTTTTTTAATAAACTTTGCCACCATATAAAAACGTTGTTTTTAAAAACGTTGGTTTTTATTTCGAATTATTATGTATTTCACTTGGTGTGTGTGTCATCAAATTTTCGATCGTTAATTTAACCAACTTCCCAACAAGCTAGAGTTCTGAAACTTTGGGAATCGTTCTTACTCGCCTAACAATGCAATATTTAGACATTTACGACAAGTTTTAACTAATATTTCCTTCAATAATGCAGTTTAGCCCAACCACTTGGCGCGATTTCAAAAATTAGCACCAAACTTGGCGATTTTTTTTGGCTGAACGTTAAGTCCGTAAGACGGACCAGGATAGCTACATTTGGCAAAATACCGCCAAATAATTCTTGTCGCCAAGGGTGGTTGGGTCAAACTGCATTCCAACCATTTAATTTACCAGATGAATTAATTAATTTTAATTAGTCTACGTTTTTATGTATTTCACTTGGTATGTGTCTGTCTGTGTGTGTATTAGTGTGTCATCAAATTTTCTATCATTAATTTAACCAACTTCCCATCAAGCTAGAGCTTTGAAATTTTGGGAACCGTTCTTACTTGCCTAACAATGCAATATTCAGATATTTGTGACCAGTTTTAACTAGTATTTCAATAACTTTCTTTAATAAACTTTGCCACCATATAAAAACGTTGGTTTTTATCTCGATTTTTTTTTTTTTTTTTTTTTTTTTTTTTTTGAGTTCGAATCAGAAATGACAATGCAGTACGATTACATTTACGATTCAAAGTTACCAGCTTGGCACTCGCAGTTTACGTTTTTCGCCAAGACCACTATAACGCGTTTAGCATTGAATTCATAATAAATTAGTTCATTAACGTAGCGCTGAGAAGTAACACGAGGGCTATAGGCAGAATGCCCAAGGGGATCTCACAAAGGGTTTAGAGCTACAAATCAGCCACCGGCAGTGAATTACCCCCGCACTCAGCATTTATTGACAAAAAAAAAAAAAAAAAAATCCTTAAGATATTACATAATTTCGAAATCAAAAGTAAATAAAGTTTACAATGTTTTACTGAGCAGAAAATGCACATGACAAGAATTTAAAAATAAAGAGCCAACAGTAGGAACATCTTGCCGAAATAAGATGCATAACAGGGTAAATGGAACATTACAAAAGCGACCACAAACTCGTACAAAAACATTAAGTGTTAAGACAAAAATAAGAAGGCATATACCATGTATACAATTATAACTACACAATGAGAAAAATTTAAATATTAAAGAATACAATAAAATGCTGAAACATTTAATAAATTTTCTGGGTAATTTTACAAGCCGTAAAATACACAAGAATTCAAACTTGAAATTAAAGTAAGGATTTTCAGACACGCACTTCAAAATAGATTATTTCGCTTCAACAACAGGGTGTTTTAAATTAAAATCCCTGGTAAATTGGCAAGAGAAAACGTAGTGGTCAGCATCTCCAACACAGCCACAGGAACATAAATTTGTATTTTACAAATTAAAACGATTTAAATAAGAAACCGTGACCAGTCAAGAAGCGAGTGATAAAACTAGAATTCGTATAAAAATTCAGATTTGGTTTAGGAATATAGGACCATCAATTGGACCTCACCATCAATGACAGCCATTTGCAAATGAATTCATTTGTAAATGAATCTCCGGTATCGTTATAATAATCTCCGACGTGGGCCCGAACTCAGTGTAAGTTGTAAAAATCAGAATAGTTTGCTAATTTTTCTTTAATGGTATTAATAAAAGCCGATTTATTTCTGCTACTCTGCAGTAGCAAAATTTATGATAAACTGTCGGAATAGAAACTTTGAAATTATGAGGTCCCACAATTCGGCAGCAAATCCGATTACCGAAAGCTCGGCCTGGAAAGCTGAATTATAAGAATTCAGTCTAAACATGTAGACACTATTTATTATACCCCAGTGGAAGACACACGGCGAACCCAGTTTCGGGTGGGTTATTGGGGAAGGATCTGGTAATTTTGAATCTCGGTCTAGTGACGAAGACGACATCTGAGTTGGCACCGCTCTCTCCAAACTTTCACACCTCGCCAAGAAGGACTTCGGATCTCGATAGATGCAACGTGCATCACTATACGCCGGGTTTTTAGTGGCTTCAGAGGTTGAACCCACGACTCGAATGAAACGAATTCGCGACCATGACCACTAAGCTACAGCGGCCACAGAAATTAATGAAAGAATAAATAGAAATGCACGTACGTTTCAACGGTCTTCTTTCGGTCGTTTTATGTCCTGCAACGACTCGGACGTAGTTGTCTGGATATTGGTCGGCCCGTTTTCCGCTGTAGTCCCGGATGGAAGGATCGGCACCTGCATATTAAAAATGAACAAATTAACATATTTAAATGATGCAGATTTTGCTATCAATTAATAAAGAACTATTCTATTAATCTTGAAAAAATTAATCAGTGGAGATTACTGAAAAAGGAATATATATTAATGATGCAAGAAAGAAACGCATACAAGTAAACACAAATAATTTGTGACGAAAATAATAGAAATTAATAATGTATCGGAAAGAATCCTATATCAAACACCATTCACAATCGCTAATTGTGGTCAGTTTTTTGTCACATCATTTATTCATAGATTTTTTTCGAACATTTTAAAATCTTTTTTGATTGCATAAATTGCAATGTATTATATTTAAATAACATTACACTTTCTCTCTCGCTTAAACGATTTGATATAATTTTAAAAATGAAGATCGGTTGCTAAGATTGTGACTGCACGATAAGGTATTCGATTAATTCGGAACTAGGTTTTAAAAAATGCGTATTTATGACTTCTTTACACGATTTTAAGTTAAAAACTATTAATTCTATTTTCCAAAATTTATCTCTAAAAAGAAATTTAAAAAGGTATTTTTGGGGTAGAAAAACCGGAATATATTTTTTTAAATTTATTACCATATTTCCATAAAATTCTCATTAAAAAGAGAGATCATACCATAATTACTTTTGTACCTTGAACTGATTCCCGCTTAAATACTGATGAAGAATTTCTCACGTATCCAGAGTATTTCTAAGGTTATTGAAAACCGATTTGTCAATATGGGTGTTCATGTGGAAAAGTTTTATTTTCTCATTGTTAATGTGATACAACAAGGTTCTCACGCGTATTTCCCTTTTTGGACCCCAAGGATGGGGAGAGAGTAGTTGACCTTGGCCTTGGAGTGGGTCCGTAGAAAAAGTAATCGGTGATTTTTGCTGTGCCTCGATCAACCAGACTAAAAGGGACGTCTCACTCGGGGAAGTTAATAAGGTGTTTTAACTTCTGGCGTTGTTAAAGAGAGTCGCTGCATACTTCCCCTCCTTTATCACCGCCATAACACAACAAGAAACATTGGTATTTGCGGAAGGATGCATTTTCAGCCATTGCTGCAATTGATCTACATCCCCTCCCTATTGAATTGAGTTTTGCGTGGGGCAGTTTTCCATTTGAAGGCATCTGCTATTTCTAGTTGAGTGAAGGGTCTCGTCGACGCGTGAGCTGTAGCCGGAATATCACTAGACATGATTTATGTGCGGTTGTCTTAGTTAGATACACAGAGGCAAGTATTTTACGTTCAAGGGCATATGCAATGAGTACTTCTAGGCTGTGCTGCTATCTAGTGTTTGAGTCATGGTCGGCGTTGTGTGTATTTCCACCCCTTGAAGAAGGAGTGATTGTGTAGTCTTGATCTTGGAGTAGCCAGTGGCTGTTTCGAACCCTGGTGCAATGGATTTGAAGAAAAGTTGACCGGTCGCTTTTTGCTGCGCCTCTGCCAACTAGGCTAAAAGAGACGTCTTTCTCAGGCTAGTTAATAAGGCGTTTTAACTTTTGGCGTTGTTGTTCTACAAAGTCGTTGCAACGTTAATTGATTTGAGAACTTCTTTTTGTGCAGGTCGAACGTAAATTAGAATCGAAATATTGAAATGTAGTGAATAAGATTCATGAGATTACAGCATTTGTAACCTGTGTAGAATTTAATGTGATAGTAAGAGATTGGATAATTTGAACTGTGAGATTAGTCACATGCTTATGCTGAGATTGATATGAAATTAATTTTTGACTCAGAACTGTCTTTAAAACCCAATTTGATAAGCATTACTTTTTAATCATCTTTTCTAGAGGACGGGAGAGGATTTGCTCCACAGCCGTGAAAAGCATTCCGATCTTTGATTATTCTATCAGGAAGAATCAAAATAAACTAAGAAGTTGATGCTTTGAGATTTTTTAATCAGTAGCTGAATTTTATTAACATGCGGTGGCATAGATAAGTAATAGAATCGAAGCGAAACAACGCTCCTACCTCGTCGGTTGGTGGGCTTTTGTCAATCAGTTTTTGTAGTTGGGTTTTGTTCGATTTGCTCTTCCATAGCCTCGGACACGATTTTCGTAACTTTAGCTGCATACAATTACAATTCATTTCAAACCAAAATGGAACGTGATTTGCGTAAATTAGATAAAAATAAAAAAAGAACTGCAGTGAATTAAACTAGAGATAAAGATATATAATCGAAATAGAATTGAAAGGGGAAAGGAGAGAAATGATAACGACAGACTGATAGATAATTGTAATTTGGATTGAATCATCGTAAATAGTCGTTTGGAGAAGTGACTCCTAGTTTAAATTATAAGAGTTGTATCTGTGATAAACAAGAAGTGCTTGAATCAAATGAATGATTTATTAGGAACATTCATGAGCTAATATTGGAAAGAATAAATAAATGTCATTATATTAGAATCCATAATAGTTTGTTTGATAGATTGTTTTTTGTGACGTCGCATGAGGGCTTAGGACGACTAACAGATAATTTTGAGTCACGGTGAAAAGTAACGAGGACGACATCTGAGCTGCCCCCCCCCTCTTCAAACTTCTACACTACAAGGGAGGACTTGGAGCCTTCGATAGATTTAAAGTGCATCAGGGTTTGAATCCATGTCTCGAAGGAAAAAACGCTGGTTGTAAGTTCGCTACCGCGGCCACATATATTCGAATCTAACGAAATATATTCGAATTAGTTGTTAAATAAATTACTTCAAAAGCATAAAAATTAGGAATAAGCCAATAGAGAAAGTTATAGCATAGGAAAATAAAAATAAAAATATAAATTACAATTCTAGATCATCAGAAAACTTAGAATATTTCATATTATGAAATTTTACCCCCTATTATTAAAATAAAAATACCAGACCAAAATGAAATTTGTACTACAAGAATATTTTTTAAAGTATATGCTAAAACATCTAAAAACTGCGCTTGTTCTTTCGAACTGATGCTTTTTGTCACAGAGAGAAATAAGTTTTTTCAGCTCTTAATGTATTTTATTTTTCCGAATATTTTATTTTAATGCCAGCTACACTCCCCCCTCCACCCCTAAGAAAACCCCGTTTTCATGAAGTGGCAAAAAGGTCACACATACATTTCTACTATAAATGCTGTTCACCATTGTGTAATGTCAGACCACACAAGATATTCGGCTCATTAATGAAAAAAACATGATAAACATGAGCTGTACTTACTGAAGACCTCCTAGATACAAACACAATTGCAATTAACATATCTTCTTTTCCATCTGATAATTACTGAGTTGCAATAAGTGAAATAACAGAAACAGCGATATTCCTAACGACATGGGAGTGCCATTGTTCCTTCACTTCCGGCCAGATAGTTTGTTTGGTTTCCATTTACGCAGAGGGCCGGTCCAACGGCGGGGGGTAAAGGACCCGAGTGCACAAAGCTTCGTGCAGTTCAAAACAAAATCAAAACGGTTTCACGTTTTTTTTTCTTTTCTTCTTTTAGGTTTTTATCAGAATGTACATTGCAAACTTGCAAGACGATATTAATTGCAATGATTTATTTAATGAAATCGAACTTTGTCGTCAAGTTTTGCTTCCCAGGACCACACTATTGCAAATATTTTGAATATTTCTTTTAAAAACAATTTATTTGAGTTGTATCCAAATTTTGTGACTGTTCGAGAAATTATATTACCCCACCCCCTCCCAAAGATCTTCATCAAGATTAAAAATAATATACACTTCCTTAAGGTCTAGCATTTGTCAAGAACGATTTACCTCCTGATCCATTTCATCTATCAAATCCGAATCTTCAAAAAACTTAATTATAATGATATTATCAACTAATTTGCTATATAAAACGTGTGTGGAAAGGAAACAAAAATCGTATATTTTAAACATATACTTGTAAAACTGTATTTTATGAGTGTTTTGTTATTTATGACATATTTTGCGTGCGATTGAAATATTAAATTTATTAAAATAATGTCGAATATATCCATACTTTACGTATTCAAGACAAAAATTGAATATTTTGAATATTTCTATTTGTAAGTATCTAGTATGAGTGATCTTAAAGGTAGTGAATCTTAAAAAAAATGACGAATTTTTATTAGAGAAATTTCCTGTCGAAAATATTTCCCAAATTTGGTCCCATTCTTTAACGTTTGGCCAAAAACAGCTTTAAACAACGTTAAATTGAGTATAACGACATTTCCGCAAGTACATTACATACTAAATTTCAACATCCTGTCACATGAAGATTTGAAAAGTTCTCAATTAGATTTAACACCCAATTACATTTACTATTCCACATGATATTCTTCGGAAAAACTGAGTTTCAAAAATAAGACCATTAATGATTAATTTGACAATGAACTAACAAGCTATCTGTCAAAGCGTATATTTATGGTCCTTCGCACCCCGGGGGATGGGGGTGCGAAGGACATATGCACCTTCCGAGATTTTTTCTCGGTACTGAAATTTTTCTGGACGTTTCTTTTATTATACTATTATAGATATTTTAACTTTTAAACATAAGCATTTTTTTTTCGTCACGAAGAGAAAAAAAGATTTCAAGTAAGTCGATTCTTGAGAAATGAATAGAAAACTCTTTGCTGTCACTGAAAGAGTGCCTTTGGTTCAATGTTTGTAGATGAAGGTGGGAAGAGGGGTACATCACTAAAAAATGCACCCTCCCCCCTCCAAAAAAAAAATGGAAATGTTATTCTCTTGGTATCTTAATTTCTTTTCTTAAATAACCTAAACTTTTTAAATTCTTACAACTAGATAAAATTATATCAATATTTGAGCAGTTTTAAAAGAAGAAATATGATTGATATAACGTATTACTTACTTTTTACCAAATGGTGACTGTAAACTAAAAAAAATTGCTTCTTACATGGCAATGACGATATGGCGGCCGGGCCAGTTAGTTTCTGCGCACGCGACCGCATGTAAGCCATCTTTAAGAAAAATTTGAACCAGAAGCAACAAAATAATAAATATGCATCGATTCCACTACAATTCTTAAAATCGTATATTACTTTATAAGAACAAAACTATAAAATATTTTCGATATCGATAGGCAAGGCACGTATCGTTCAAAAGTAAAAAAATATAATCGGATTATTTGACAACTTTATTAGGTCCAATATAAAATAATTAAAGAACAAGTTTTTGGGCACTCACCATATGTATGTACCAGCAAATGAATGATCATATCATGTTTATACAGTGCCGCTAAGTGAACAGGAGTGTAACCCTAAAATTAAATAAACACAAATCGTTGTAATATCTTATTATGACATAAATTAATCTAAAATTAATAAATTAAATCTTGGACTATGGTCCATTAAATATATAATAAAACACGAAGTGAAATTATGTTGTGAAATACTTACACCCTACAGAATGATCAACATCCATTGTTCAAGCAAAGCATAAGCGCAGGATCCAAAAATAATGAAAAATATATATATTTATTATTTGGTGTATTACAAGGAAATTTATTCAAAATGTTTATACCATAGGTACAAAAAATCAATTTAAATATACAAAAGTCAGGCATGGAAAAAGACAACACATGTAATCATTCAAACGACAATAAAATGCAAGCAAAAACGTTAAAATAAAACAATGTTAAAGAACAATAAAAACATTCTAGTATAAAAAGAAATGTAAACATCTACATCTGTGAAAAGCTATGCATCTTAAAATTACTTTAAATCTAATATGTAACAACGTTCCGATTTTTTCCACATTTGAGGATATCACAAAAATTTATAAATTATATTATCATAACATAATTGCAAAATATTTGTTGAAATTTTAAATCACATTAATTTGTTACATTATAAACTTTCCTAATTTAGTTAAGAAATATTGTTGGCAGTTCAGAAAAATTCAGCATCCCCCTTCCCCATGATTTGAATGTTTAACTTATCACCGTACACATTAAAAATAATAAGGCAATAAAAAAAATTAAAATTCGCTTTGCGAATTTTATTGTAACGTGCTAACGTTTCTTTCTTTCTTTTTTTTGCCTGTTAAGTTCTCAACAAAGTAGAATTATGCTAAATGAATATTATCATAAAGTAAGCAGGCTACACAACCTTCAAATTTTTAATGCATTCGTTATTTACAGAAGAAAAACATTCAATTAAATTAAACATTAAAGTCAGAGCAAACGATAAATTATTAAAATAAACAATAGTATCCTGTTCGGATATTTAAATAAAAGTAGACGATAAAATATTGAATTAAATATATCTTCGCTATACAAATAAACCTTAAGCAAACTAAACGAGATTGTTATACTCATGATGTATTACAATACCAGTCTTTTGAATCTAACAATAGCTCAAAACCCTAATTTATAAGTAAAATCAAAAAAATATCCCGGTTGCATCGGAGGAAAACGTTGTTGGATCTGTTTATGCGTTTAAATTTAATTATAACTTAGGAAAAAAGTCTCTTTTCAAATATTACGTCGAGTTACATATCTTTGGTACCTATTCTCAAAACTATAGAATGGGGAAAATTTGTCAACAGAAATTTAAATAAGCTAATTAAAGAGAAGAAAGTAAAAGTAAAATAACGAATACTTACATTCTTAATGTTGCAAGAAGATTCACAAGAGCACGCAGGTACGCCAAAAATTATGAAATAATAAATGAATGAGAATTATATACACAAATTAAAAGCAACAGATATTTATATTAAATATGTTACTATGTATTACTTGTTTCAGAAAATTATATCACATTGAAACGTTTAGAAACCTTTAAAATGCTCTACCCTTATCCACAACAGCGATTTCATTACCATTCTCTTTCTCTGTAGTATTATTGATTACTTCTTCAACTACGTTTAAAACTACGCACATATTCTTTTCGAATTATTATAATTGTTCTTTTGCATTTAGACAAAAGATTTATTCTTCTCTTTTTGCTGTATTTGATAAATATCACTGAATCCGATTAAGGAGAACTGGTGAATCCGAGAGAAACGGACACAACTTTTAAACTACGGAGAAACCTTGCTTAACGAGTCACTGAAAATGGTCAATCCAAGAAAAAAAACGGGTATAACTGTTAAACTATGGTGGAACCTAGCTTAACGAGCAGAATTCGTTCCAGAATTTTTCTTGTGATGCAAAATCGGAACATTTATCCCATATAACGTAAAACACGATAATACGTTTCATGTGGAAAAAGGTATTAAAATTTTTTTATTTCACACGCAAAATGTTAAAAGAATGTGGGGTTCCACAAAGTGGCATAGCAAGAAACGGCACGGCTCGGCATCATCTAGAATCGTATTTGGTAGAATTTATGTGGAGGAAATATGCTGGGAAAAAAAATGCTTTCTATAAAATAGTGAACGCAATTTCGGAAATATGGCCTTTTACATAGATTGATGTTATAAAAGTTATGTAAATATTAATATTAAACATCTAAATTTATATAGTACTTATTGGGATGAGATTTATCACTAAACATATAAAAGATTATTGAATAAAAATATTATTTAAATAAGTTTTATATTATTTATTGATGTGTTATTTGTTTTCCTACGTTTCAATTTCGCGCTATGCTTACTTGGCGATTTTAACTAGCTTGCGACATTGGCGTATTCTTAATTTGGCGGGCGCCGCTTTAATAGACAAGTACCGTTTATTATTTATGAAACATACTTGATTCTGTTTTTCTAGAAAACATCCTAGAGACATTTGTTTTTGTTGACGCTTCAAAATTAATTGAAAATGCAGCACAGCATTACCTTTCAATAAATAGTAGAATGCACAGCCCTATTAGGATGGCACTTCTGAATGTACGATGCAACAGTTACCCATATTTTCAGCATTTCTCTCATAACACCAGAAGATTGTCGTTTTGCTGTTACCTCCTTCTCCTTTGATAAACTCTCTACGACATCCTCTTGTGCTAAAAAACTATTCAACTGTTCCTCAATAGGAGTTCTTGGATGAGCACCTCCTCTCCTTTTTCCTCTTTCACAATTGTGTTCTTAGTGTTGTTATATATTCTACGTCATTAATTGGCGGTCGAATTGTCAATGTCATGTGATCATATTTGGCTGATTATTTAGCATAATTTGGGTTTAAAACTACTTGACTTTTTGGTAGATAAACTCGGATTTTTGGAAAGTATTTTTTCTTGTTAGGCACCAGATAGGCTGGTATTCTCAGAAATTTCGGATTTACTTCAATCTTTCCTACTTTTTTTTTTAATTATTATTATTGATTATTCTAACGTATTTAATTATTTATTATACTGATTGGTTACTTTATAATAAAATATAGAAAATCGACTCAAGGATTCTCTCGAATTAATTGATGTGTTTTTGATCTTTCTTTCACCCCCCCCCCCCCACTTCCACAAGAAACAAACCAGAAACAAATATTACAAAGCAGATTGCCTTACCGATCGAATGTTAGGATTGACTTTATAAGCTCCAGCAATGAGTTTGATCACATTCGCATCTCCGTGCTTAGCTGCCCAATGTAAAGCTGTCTGTTGGAAGAAGAGAGAAAAAAATATATATTTCATGATAAATATATATTTATTCATTTGTGTTTTGAAAATATATCATTTTATAAATAGCTAGGGTTAAACTCGGGAATAGGGTGTCTCCTAGCCGATTGGCAACTTTTAGGGAGTATTGGCGATTTTTGGGGGCGACAATGATTTAATCGTGGCGATTTGTTATGGTAATTCTTAGAATACTTAAATGCTTAAGTCACGCACGTTTGGCGACCTATCTACGAAGTGGCAAGTTTTGTCGCCAATCGCGAAGGGAACACCCTATTCATGACTTTAACCAATACCTAGAAATGTTTTATGAAAACATATGTATTTCCATCGTTTCAAGGAAACGATTCATCGGAGTTTTTTAGAATAAGTAAGAACACGAAATTAAACGACATTTATGAAGGTAAAAAATTTTTTAATTCCTCGTTCCACAGAAATTCTTTAGTTTAATTATCGTACTATGAATACATTTTTATTAACATTGACGCGTAGATGTGTTGAATTGAACACGCAATAGATATTTGAATAACGTGGTTTATTAACGGACTAAGAGCAGCTACACAGGATTGAGAACACAGGACATAACATTACATGAGAATATTCCAGAACACTGCTCTGGAAACGTAAAGAATATTCTCGAAGGTATTAGAAATTATTGTAGGAAACAAAGAACAACTAAACGAAACATTGTCGTCAGCGTTTAATGTTGTCAGATCTGGGTTTCGAACTTGGGAATTCTCGCGTTCTGGAGACGAGTGTCTCACCTCTGCACCAACAGTGCTTGCCAGCTTCGCGGCAATATATATGTTAAAGTGCTTAAATTGATTGGTTTTATTAATGTCGCACTAGAAGCAACACGAGACATATTGGCGGCGGACCTCGTAATTTTGAACCTCGGTCAAGTGAAGAGGGCGACACAGGAGCTGGCACTCTCTCTCCTAACTTCCAGACCGTGCCATCGGGAGGACATTGGGCCTCTACAGATTTAACGTGCATCAGCCCCGACTACAAGGCGGGTCTTTCGCGGCATCAAGGCTCGAATCCACGATTCGATTAAAACCAATCATGACCACTAGGTTACAGCAGCCACAAATTGATTATCTGATAAATAGTCAACGTCACACTTTGAAGAAACATGAAGCTATTGGAGGCGGACCTTGTAATTGTGTACCACAGTCGAGGACGATACCTGATTTAGCACCCTCCCCCCTCTATAAAATTTCACACCATCATAACATGAGGACTTCGAGCCCCTACCGATTTGGAATGCATCAGTCCACTATGCGATGGGTTTGTAGTGGCATTAGGACTCGAACGATGATTCAAATAAAATAACATCGGTCATGAACTCGTAACCATGGCAACTTGACTATCGCGGACTGCTCAAATTGTAACGGGACTTTTTATTAATCCCTTATTCAATTACAATAATATTTTTTATTCTTCTGTGTGTACAGGTTTCTACCCCTTTTAGAGATTTATTAACTATAAAAAGCAAAGCCTGTCTAACATAAGATATATAATTAAGAAAGTTCCATTAAAATACACGTTAACTGTTTAATATGTGCTAGCATGTGGTTTTGAGAAAATGGTGTCACCAAATTTAAGGCTGAAGTTATAATACATTATGATTATAATAATTACATTAAGGTCTCCGTACACCTTCGGAGAAAATTTTTCAAAATACATTGATATTTGCTATCAAAATATTTTTTAATACTAAAATTTAACCTAAAGCTAAGAAAAACACATTTAATAATCTGCTTTTAATCCAAAAAAAAAAAAAAAAAAAAAAAAACTTTGGAGGGGAAAACATAGTGAAAATAGTACTAAAGTCATTATCAAAATAACGCTCATAACCCAAAAGTAAACTATAATATCATTATTCTGTAAATTTTATGTTATTTATCATAAGATTTTTCGGGGCTGGTACTACTTTCATGACGAAAATCATATTACTACAGTTTTTATTGTGTTTCGAGTCAAATAACAATGAAAAATAAAAAAAAGTTATAATAATACATGATTTACATACTAAAAACATATCAATTTTACAACCATAAAAGTAGTAGGGGTTCTTAAAAATTATGTAAGGAAGATATTTGCAAAATTTTTTAATTTATTTGGTTTATAACTTTTCCTGATAACTACGTTGCCATATGTGAATATGTCGAGAAATCTCATTTTGAAAAAAATAAAAAACAAACTTTCAAATGCAATTAAAAATTAGCTACTGAGTAAAATTCAAATCCCTGTAATTTAAGCACTAAATAAGGTATATGCAAAATTCAAACACAATTAGAAAAAGGAAAAAAAAATTAATTTTTAAATTGACATGAAAATTAGAAATTCAAAATTTTTGACAAAAATGACGTTTTAAAAGTGTATGGATACCTTAAGTTTTCTTAAAGTTACATTTATATTGCTAAGATACATTTAATTTAATATTTTATCGTCTGCTCTCATTTTAATATCCGAACAGAATAGTATTGTCTACTTTAATAACTTATCTCATTCGATCTCTTATTTTAATATTTAATTTAATAACTGATTTTTACGGCAGAATCGTCCATTTTTGTTGTTGTTGTTAACATAGGCAGCGTTTTTGTACTTTAGAATGTTTTTGCTTGTGGAAATAAAAGTGCATTAGGAATTTGAAAGAAGGTATTTTCTTTTCTTGACAGTGATTGCTTCTGTGGATCGTGGGGCTCGGAAGTATACTTACTTTGAGCTAATTTTTATTCATTTTGAATAATTTTACATTTTCAAGGGGAAAATACGTTAGCACAGGTTAAAACGAAAAAAGCAAAGCCAATAAAATTTATTTTCATTATTTTATTTTTCGTTCTTCGGATGATTTCCTATGATTAACTGGAAAAGCGATAAAATCCTACCACGGATTCTACGCCATTGGATCCAAAAGCGAAATGGAACAACAGTAAACAAAGATGATAAACTGATCTCGAATTCATGTTCGTTACGAAAAATTTCTTTCTGCTGTAGATTATTCAATATAAAATTAAGGTAATTCGATTATTAGATTTGATGTTTTAAATTCACATAACACTAAGAATAAGAACTGTGTCCTTTTAGAAAACATTGAAACACAAAATTATATTTTTGTTACTTTTTATGCACAAACAGCATTAGAACCAGTTTAATTTGGTGAATTTACTAAGTAAATTTTTTATTATAATATCTATTCAATTTAAAAGTACATACAATTTCATTTGAAACTAACAAAACACACACACACTTATATACTCATCAGTACGAATGTTCATGCATTTCAGATATCTTAGCTGAAGTACACCGCACCCAATAAAGATCACTAAATTTTTTAGCTCAATTAAATATTATGTTAATCAATTAAGCTACATGTAATTAAAATTAAAGGAAGCGATGAATTATGTTGTTAAATTGAATATATTTCAGCTAAATGAAATTAAATTTAAAGCAAACGATAAATTATTAAGCGACGGATTTGGCGACTATTTGGCGACTTGGCGAGAAACTTGGCGTAAAATTTTCTTTAAATAATTACTTTTAATCAATTAATTTTTATTAATTATAATTATATTATCGTAGTGTCATCCAAAACAATCGTGTAATGTAAATTTCAACTCGATTGGGCGCTTTAAAAGGTGAGAAAAAAAGCTTTTAAAGATTTGAACCAGACACAGTTACAATGCGAGTTAAAGAAAATCTATATAAAAAAAAAAGACTTGAATTTAAATGTCCCACTAAATTCTTTAGCTCCATTCCTCATTTTTCAACGTACTTCATTTACATGGTCTTTAAGTGAATTCAGAAAAAGAGGAAGATGATATTTTGATTGTTTTGCATTATACCGTTTATAATTTAAATGACTATCATAAAGATGTAGAATTATAATGTATCCAAAATATCTTGTCCGTTATTTCTGTTTTCATATCACGTAAAAATAAATCATCTATGATTAACGAATTGGAAAATGTTGTCAAGATCTCACTCAGTGAAGCAGTACCTATTAAAAACGTAGATGAATTTTCTATCAAGGCTTCCGTCTACCAGCCATTTTGATTTCTTGAATATAATGTCAGTCCTATGGAATTTCTACTTCCTCCTCAAGTTGTTACTGTTTCATCTATCGGCCTGAATCTAGCGGAACGTCGTAGTCTGTCTTTGGAGTCTGTTGCAGAGATAGATCGGAAAATCGACTGAAAGCTGGCGGCACTTGGAAGTGGAGCGTGCCGGGTGAATTTGCAGAGAAGCAGCATGCATCTGCTGGGAAATGTCAGAGTCTGTCCTGGAAGTGCAGAGTATTATTACGGAGGTTGTCCGTAGTGGGAACTAGTAAGCTGAATGTTGTTGATATAACTGTGACTGACCTTAAAAGTGTGTTTCGTTCCTGTCCTTGCAACTAAACTTTGCAAGTGCTGTGTAATTGATCGTACTGTTGTTGTCAAAGCTCCGCTACCTGTGTATTGTCCTAAAGATTAACGAATAAAACGTCATTTGTCGTTATCTTCCTAGTTGGACTCGATTTCACAATCACACACCCAAGATCTGAATATTTTTCAAACGCACTTCTGTGTCAAACAGATAATAAAAAGTTATTCAAACCGAATTTCATGAAGATAGAACAAAATAGAAGATTTTAACACTGCCCTTAATCAACTTTTGGCGGCAGACTCCATCATTCTGAATTCACAATCATGTTACAAGAACGTTACAAGTAAATTGTTAACTCATCCTCCAAATTTCGACAGCACATCACTGGAAAACTTTGAATTCCAAGAGCTTAAATCCATACTTCTTTTGCCGAATAAAGAACCGAAATGTGAATGAGAAATTTAATGAATCGCTCTGTAATTTTGTTTTCAAGGTCATCGCCTTACAGCAATAATCCAACACTGCTTCCACAAAGGATCGCAAGAGTGAAACACAATTCTTTTCCACAGAAAATTGTTTTCAGGCCATTGGAAACAGCCATTCGGAATTTAAACTTTTGTCTGACACACGACAGCGAAACGAATTTGGAAAAAGTAAATCGTTTGGTACACCCTCCTTATTTTTCCCACGACCCCGTTTGACGAACGACCGCCAACAGTCGAAAACGGAACCTATCATCCCCAAATAAGTGTGTAAATATTTCCCAGTATTTATTTTCGAATTCCGAAACCGTAACTCGGTTCGAAATTTAGTGCCCGCTGCTTCCTGCACGCTCTCCCACCCCCTTCCATCCATTAATGTTGGAACAAGGCAGACGATTCAACAGGCCCACCCCAAAGACGGAGAGAGGGGGAGAATGGGAAAAAAGAACGAGCGGCCAGGAGCCGAGAGAATATTTAGTGTCAAATAATGGGCCACAAATCTAAGCTTGGCTGCCCAGGGGGTGTTCGAGAGGCAAATAGCCCCGTCGCGGAAGTGAAGCGAAGTGCTTTATGGGGATGTGTCACGTGGTTTTCATGAAAAAAAAAGTATTCGAGAATGGCAGTATTGCGAAAGTAGAATACACGAGGTCGTGACTCACTGGATTTTAGGGTTTAAAAATCGCAGGACACTAAGACCTCTGTATTAACAGCCGGAGCTCCACGTGAATAATAAGGAACCACATATATTTATGTACTGGTTCAATTTACATATACGGTAGAAAATTAATAATAATTCTCCTTAATATTAATTTTTATAAAATAAAAATACATGGATAGAATAAAGAGTCCATCAAAAGTGTTAAATTTTTTTAATAAAATTAATGTCTTATCTATTGCTGTAATTTTTGCAAAACTGATATGATTTAAAACAATAAAATCAGAACTAAAGCGAGAAATTTGACATTTGTGATGAGTCGGTAATGCTTGCGCGTTTAATAAAAAACGGAGGTGTTATCATAAACTTATCATATTTAATCTGATACATTAGTTACATAATGAGAATAGTCGGGCAACTAATGATAAACATCTATATTTTTATCCACACTGAAATAAGCAGGATGACATTTGAGATGATATCCTTCTTTCAAACCTACCACATCCAACCAAATGAAAATATTTAAAATCTACACATATTTCACACGCGACAACTCCTTTCGTTCAAAATGAAGACATTTTGAGAAATCCAGTTTTCTCAAAATGTCTTTAAACTTGTCAAAAAACTTGCAATAAGCAACCACACAGATTAAACTAATTTTAATACGTTAAATTTAACACACACAAATATGCATACATACATACACATCCATTCTTGTTACGTAAATCTATCTTGTTTTTTGTTAATTTTATGTACACGAATCAGCCATTTCTTTACATTCTATCAGTGGGGTACCATATTTTAATATCAATAGCAGAAGCTGATGAACGTAAAATCTGTCGTGGCTCAAAATTCTCCCGTAGGCGTGGTGCGGAAGTTAGGTGAGGGTAGTGTCAACTTAGGTGTCGTCTTCGTCACTTGACTGAGACTCAAAATTACGAGGTCCGTCGCCCAAACCCCTCGTGTTGCTTATCAGTGCAAAATTAATAAACAATCACTTATTTTCAATGTTGGTGATAGTTAAAATACCATTTATGATGAGGCAAAAAACTTTCCATTGTATTAAGAATGCATGTGATTCACTCCATTCAACTACAAACTTTACCAATATATTTCTGAAACTAAATCAAACCAGGTTTTCTTAACATAGTATATGGTTTTTCTTCTATAATATATCTATATTTCTTTCTTCTATAAACAATTTACATCAAATATGCATGGACTATTGGTATTTAATCTTGACTAAATCTTGCATTCTTATACATAGGATGGACCGAAAAATATTATACAATTAAAAAGGTGAATGATTTTTGTGAAAATTATTATTTATTATTATTTTTTCCAATTAAGGGGCTATTGTTTTAGGCGAGGCATTTTGGCGTACCAGATCACTTTTCAATTATTTTTTTTTATCGCTTGCTGTAATTTTAATTACATGTAGCTGATATAATATTCAATTTAATATTTTATCGTTTGCTTTTGTTTTTACTACATTTAGCTTAAATATATTCAATTTGATATTATTTATCGTTAGTTTTAAATTTATTATCGGAAAAGTTTACTATTGTCAATTTCTCGATATTTCATAGTTTACTTTAATTCTTATATTTCATAATAATTATATGAATTTATTTAGATCTCAGTCAAAGAAGCCAACCATAAGCAGCAAACATGAGGATGGAAAAAGATAAGGACATAAAATACTTTAACCAATAACACAAAGATTTAAAGAAAAGATTTTGATACTTACATACTTTTTGTCCAAAATAGAAAATAATAGCGATTCATCGAGCCAATTGAAGAAAACATGGAAGAAGAAAAGAATGAAAAACATTAAAATAAAATTTACTGCACAATGAGAGAAATATACTGTAAACAAAATATGATTCCTATAAATGAGGCAACCTGAGATGGTACTTTAGACACAAATACGAGTATTATTGACGTGTATATCAAACAAAAAAAATTTCTGTTTTTTATTTATCTTATATTGAGAGTGGAAAAACACAATCTCAAACTTAATAAAGCGCCCTCTATCGTTATTTTTATAACAAATAAATGGGTTGGAACAGCCGAATTGAATCCTACGGATATTCTATTTACTTTCTGAAATGAAAAATCTATTTATTTGAATGCAACGTAATACATCCACAAATACAAAAAAAATAATGAAAATTTCTGCGGAATAACACTTTTCTTTCGAATTTTGAAAATATTTTCCAGCTTTTCAGGCAAATATTTTCAAGATCTGAAAACTCACAAACAAATAGTAAAATAGATTTTTTAAAAAAAAACATTTCCAAAAATCGTAGAATAAACGAAACAGGAATATTTGCTTTTATATTTTAAAACTTTTTTAAGTATTTCATTTGGTGTGTGTGTGTGTCATCAAATTTTCCATCGTTAATTTAACCAACTTCCCATCAAACTAGAGCTCTGAAACTTTGGAAATCGTTCTTACTCGCCTAACAACGCAATATTTAGACATTTGCGACAAGTTTTAACTAATATTTTCTTCAATAATGCAGTTTAGCCCAATCACTTGGCGCGATTTCAAAAATTGGCACCAAACTTGGCGATTTTTTTGGGCTGAACGTTAAGTTCGTAAAAAGGAACTAGGGTAGCCACATTTGGCAAAATACTACCAAATAATTCTTGTCGCCAAGGGTGGTTGGGTTAAACTGCATTCCAACCATTTAATTTACCGGATGAATTAATTAATTTTAGTTAGTTTTAACGTTTTTATGTGTTTCACTTGGTATGTGTCTCTCTGTGTGCTTATCAGTGTGTCATCAAATTTTCTATCGTTAATTTAACCACTTCCCATCAAGCTAGAGCTCTGAAATTTTGGGAACCGTTCTTACTTGCCTAACAATGCAATATTTAGATATTTACGACCAGATTTAACTAATATTTCCATAGTTTTTTTGATAAACTTTGCCACCATATAAAAACGTTGTTGTTAAAAATGTTGGTTTTTTATCTCGAATTATCAATTTTCTGGATCTTTTAACGTGAAATCTTGTTAAAAACTACAGTTTCAACTCTCGAAACTGAATTTTAGGTCTATCAATTGGTCTACTGAGTATATAGTTAATGCAGTTGCAATTTATTTCTAAAATAGAGAGGTTTGTACTATTTGTTAGGTTATTATTAAATTTGTCAGCTATTTCTTGAATTTTATTTTTGGTGGTTGGGAGGTTAGTGCGGCTCATGATACAATCTCAGTAAGTAGATTTTTATTTTTAAAAAATTGGATCAGCGCGTTTCCCATCGCGAGAAGAAACCGGATTACGTTCTTCAACTCGCTGCTGGCGGTATTCGGAATCGAAACACTCATTTCAACGCGGTTCACAACAAGAGTTTTCAATTGACTGAGAGAAACAAACACGCGTTCTACTTCCAAGATTTTGATCTTTTGATGCAGAGTAGACAACTTTGTTCAATTTTTTTTTCTTTTAGCGTCAGTGACTGAGTACTCTTAGTTTCTGGCCACCCCTCGTGGGTATATATGAATGTGTGTGTATATTTATAAAACACTAGAAAATGTTTTTAAGAAAACATGAATTCGTAATAGTAAATAGTTGCATATTTTTGTATTAAAGAATATATGACTCCTTCAACATTTTAAATCAACGAAAATGATAAAAATAAACCTTTTGGAGATGGATTTAAGCCTTTTTTCATGCTTTCAATTGATAACTGATATTGTAGCTTTGCTGAATTAAGCGAACATATTTCTTTATATTCATTATCTCCCTAAATTCATTTAAAAACGTTTACTGTTTATTCTAGATTACTGAAAAAAAAATAATAATAATAAAACTTACCCCCTAAAGATGTGGATGCCGAAGTGAGATTTACCGCAAAACCATTTGAAAAGAAAAGGCAAGAGTTATTAGCATATCAACAATCCAATCGGACGATGAAAATAACATTTGAGGCATCCTCTTTTAAGTATAAAAAAATGCATTTCTATAAATATGCTAATATCTAAATAATTTCATGGTTGGGGAATAATTAGTTGGAATCAAAATCAAAATGAAAGTAAGCAAAAATAATACATGCACAAAAATTTTAACGAATAATCTTCTTCCGCAGAAACAACACTTCTTAACACATCGAACAATAACTCCCGAGTCTAACATTGAAAACAACATTTTTTTTTGCAAAATTGTTTTTTATTCATCAACATAACACCTTTTGTTAATCACCTTTTAGGGTGATACAATCGTTCCAACGCTTTTCCAAATTTTTTTTCCAAATTTTATTATTTTTTTTTTCGCAAGAAATCTTTTTTGTTGCGAGTAAATAGCGATAAATAGCTTTCTGAATCATCGACTCGTTGCTGTTTTTGTTCCATCGAAAGC
>BMAW01005992.1:0-14798 GCA_019974015.1 Nephila pilipes | reverse complement strand
TTACGCCATCTAATGCTAATATTTTAAGAACAATGAGTTTTAAAAAGTTATTGTAATGCGGGAAAACTCAAAGAAAAAAAAATATAGAGGAAAATGATACAAGTAAAAGAATAATGCAAAAAAAGAAATAATTCTAATTTTCAAATTAAAGGAATATTGATTTTTTTAAATGAAACAGAAAAAATTTAATTTAAGAAAAATTAATTTTCTTTACCTTGAATTATACATGAATTTTTCATTCTAAATGATCTTCAGAACGCTTTTATTTCCACATGTAACAATTTTAATCAACATAATCCTAAAACAATTAGTTAAATAATAAAATACTTAAAAAGGAAATTAAATTAGTATTTCTTACAAAAATTTATTTTAGGATATTATCAAGTAAAAGAAAAATTTCATTAAAAATAATTATAGATGCAATAATCCATTATTTCTAATGAGATGACGAGGAATAAGTAATTTGTTTTTCCAAAATAAGCTATAAGACGGTGAACAGTTTTAGAAATTTGTTTGGGTTAAATTTATACGAAATATTGAAACACACAAAGGGCATACTTTAATAATTTATTATTCCTAAGACAAGAGACAGACAGACAGAGAGAGAAAGGTAGAAAGAAAGAGAAATTCCTCTTTTTACCAAAAGGAAAACTTCTGAGTTTTGCGGGAAGTTTATTATCAAGATCAAAGACCAACATATCTCGAAACTTTAGCTTTCAAATATCCTATATACGATCCTTACCGATGCTAAAGAAATTTTAAGACAAAGAGAAGAGTTGAAATCGATCTTTAACTAAACTTACTCTTGAAATCAATATAAATAATGATGAGTGAAATAATTTGTAAACAAAGAATTTTCTTGGAAGCGCATCTTCAAGAACACTGAGGAAATTAAAATGAAGAGTCTTCAAGTGGGAGAAGAATTTATTCTCGAGGGGGATGTATTATTGGGATTTTACGTTTAGACAATATGTTAAAGAATCTTTGCTTTTAATACAAAATGAAAGATCTGCTTTCTTAATTTTGAATCTTTCAGGAAACAAGACGAATTCCTTACTGAATGTGGTCATATATTTTTAAGGAAACATGTTTTGCATTACGTACATTTTGAGAAAATGTAAAGTTTGATTCATAGTTCTACTAATCATTGAGCACTTAAAAATGCTTTACTTATTTCATAAAAAAAAAAATCACGTTATATATACTGATTTAAATTTTTTTAAAATCCTGGTTAAAAAAGATTGGAAAATATAAATTCATTTTGTCAATGATAAAAACTCACATAATCACATTTTTAAGTGATAACAAAAGTATAGAAAATGCATAATGGTCAATTCTACAATTATTCGTACTCGATGATTCTGTTTGCGAAAGAGAAACTCTGAGATAAAAAGATTAGTAACAACGCTAAACTATGTTATGTAAAGCAAAATTTTTCTTTCTCTAAATATTTCGGCATTAATTTTTTGTCACTCTGATTGACCTTGATGGGTGGGATTCGAATGGATATCTCTGGATCCAAGTTTAGTTTAGTTTAGTATTAATGTCGCACTAGAAGCAACACGAGGGCTATTGGCGACGGACCTCGTAATTTTGAACCACGGTCAAGTGACGAGGACGACACCTGAGCTGGAACCCCCTCTCCTAACATCCACACCACGCCAACGGGAGGACTTAGGGCCCCGACAGATTTGACGTGCATCAGCCCCGGCTACACGGCGGGTCTTTGGCGGCCAAGGATCGAACCCGTGATTGAACGAAAACCGCCGGCCACGAATCCGAAACCATGACTACTAGGCTACCGCGACCACATCTCTGTATCCAAAGACAACTTGTTTGGTGGGTCCTTGTTGAGTTTTTAACAATTAAGACAGAAGGGAATTCCCTGCCAATCTGGATTTTAGGGACTTTTCACTCTTGTCGTTATTAGTCACGACTTGCGAGAAAGAGCCGTCGCATTCCTGAATTGATGAAAGTCCTTTTGCTGTTGAGGAACTTTCTGAACGATATTTAGGGAAGGTTGAATCTCCAGCCATTATTGGACAGTCGTGGTAGACGAGTGATCATCGACACGAGCTCATGCCCGGAGTTGTTCCATCGAGTCGTGGATTTAAGTCCTATTGTCACATAAGACCCATCATGTAGCAGAGCTAATGTACGTTAAATTTATCGAGGCTCCAAATCCTCCGTTTGAGATAGAGTGGAAGTTCGGAGAATTGTCTTGTTAACCTCCCATTAAGAAGCAACATGAGGGCTCATGACGGCGGATCTCGTAATTCTGAACCTTTATGGACTAACAAAGACGAAACATTAGCTGGCAACTCCCTCTCCAAGCTTCCACACCACGCAAACGGGAGTACTTAGAGCCCCGGCAGATTTAACGTACATCAGTCCCACGACTCCACGGGTGAAAACTGGAATCCGGACTCGAACCCACGACTCGACGGAAACAAAGCCAATTGTGAGTTTATGACCATGACCATTAAGCACCCCCTGCCTGTATTTTAGAGATGGGAATACCAGCTCAGGTGTCGTCCTCATCATCTGAATGAGGCTCAAAATAATTCACAAGCAATGATTCAATCAAAACTAACCGTTACTGCAATTAATATACATCTTCTGTTGTATTGAGTGTAGTTTGGGACGTTTCCATTGACGTTCTCGTGAACCTCTAGTTGAGATGGCGGGCCTGCTTGAGGCACGCGCAGGAGACTTTTAAAGGGCTTCAAAATTATTTCTAATCTTAGAAAAGATAGGCTGGAAAGCCTTTAGTTCATTTGTTCAATAATTTATGCTCTAATCGCATTAAAGTGGTAACAAAAGGCAAATACCCTTATTACTTGCATCCGATGATTGTATACTCGAAAGAGAAATTATAGATAAAGATAGATTATTAAAATGACGCCGAATCACACTATATAAAGCGGAATTCTTCTTCCTCTATAAAGATTTAAAAATACATACAAACAGAAAATTGTTTAATTAAGATATAAATTAATTTTTTCGAAACAGGTATTATAGAAAACAAAATTCTTTGAAACAATGTTGGCATTAAAATTAAATTCGTGCCACTGTTGGATTAGACAAATTCAAGACGAATACATGAAAATAAATGAATTCACTAATAAATTTTGTTGTCTCAATTGTTCACAACTGAAAATTCTCTGAAATCATTATTGAGCTGATTTATGTAATCTTAATTTAATGAAATTATCGCAGTTTTATTTGAAGCAGAATTAATAAATAACTCATCTGAATTTATCTACCATTTCTTTATTTTGATTCCTTCAGGGGATTACCTTAAAATTAATACAAAAATCAGAACCCCTAAGTATCCTAGTGATTTTCCCTTTCTTATGGGGTTTACTGTCTTTGGTAAACACGGGTGGTACATTCTGGGGTACTCTGGTGATTCTTTTCTATTTTTGTCCCTTCTTCTTGTCAACCAATTTTTACATTTTCAAAATTTTCTTATGTCTCGAAAGCGATTAACACGTTATTTGGAGTAGCATAGTCGTATTTGGCTTTTGCAACATTGATCTCAACTATCACTCACTCACTTTGTTTTGACAGTTCAAGGGCTTAAAGGTGAGTAAACGTTTACGAGCCGAACGGTTAGCGATACGCACCTGAAGTACTAGCGAACTTTCAGCGATCCGTCAAAAAATTAACTAACTGTGAACTTTGTTAGGATCAAAAAATAAAATAGACGCTGGGACCTGAAGAAAAACCAAGAAAATAAACGACTTTTGAAAGAAAACCAATGACGCCGTTGCAATCTGAAAGGCGAACCTCTTTTGTATTCGACGAGGAACCGATAGCAGATGGTTCGCATCAAGCAATTCTTATGGCGTTTAACCATATGCGAGCCGATCCGTTCGTGAACGGTTCTCGCAGACATATACGCACCTCAAGATATAAGGCGAGAGCTGAGCGTGTATGAGAAGATTGCCATGAACATAACAGAAGATTGACATGACTTGATAGTGTGACTATCGATTTATTGAAATTGACATTCACGCTATAACCCCTAAATGAAGAAAACAACAGGTCTATACACTTAAGATTTATTAAAATTTTTATTGCAACTGACAATTAAGTAACGTTTTTATAAATGAATTGAAAAGGATTAAAAATGTATGTAGACTGAACTGAAAACTTTTCCTTCAACAGAGTTAGAATTCATTTAGAAAGTCGCAATTTATCATCCAACAAGCCTAAAATAATCCATTTTTTTTCTTATTAATTAAAACATTAAATTCCATTTTTTACACTTATTCTCATTTGATTCTTTAACAATTCTTTACTTTCCTCTAACCCTTTTATGATACATATTTTACAGCTTCATTTTGCTGGCTTTGAGCAACAGTAGTTCATACCTAGAAATCAATTGATAGTACAGCGAATTCTATTATACGTTGTCGGTTCGATTAAATTTATCTTCCGTGACAATGTAAGCTCGAGAGAACAATCAATCTGCTCGCTGCAATCGTTAATTCGATGGCGTTTCCATTAAACCTTGTAGTTAAACGCGCGGCAAAGCTGTTAGTGGTCAAAAGGAACTGCATAGGTTTTGACGTGGGTCAACGGAAGTTATTGTGATTATAGCTTTAAAATCAAATTCTTAACGTCTCAGGAAAAAAAATGGCTAAATTAAGAAGGGATAATTTAAAGATTTCGATAGAAACAACAAAAATAGAACTCAGATAATTGTTTAAAAATTATGTAAAACTTATTCTAATTTTCAGTCGTTAACTTGGATTCCCGATTACATACAAACATAATAATACACATCGAACAATAATCTTTAAAATATTTTTAATTTTTATACTTCAAATTGCAAAGAGCTTTCTCTATTTTTATTTATTCAGTCCAAAGACAAATTTTAACAGAAATTAAATGTTTCATATTTCTCTCTCTCTCACTCATCCACATACGAGGGTTAACGTAAAAGTTTAATTATTATTGAAAAATAACAAAGATATCTGAATAGTATTTATCCTGCATATTAATTGATCTTTATGTAACTAATGTACATTATAACTATTAATGTTTGTTTGATTTCAAGAAGCTGAAGATTGAAGTAACCCACTGAATGGAGTTCAGTCAGTTGAGTTTAATAATGACGGTACTCGAAAAGTCAAGAAATTCTTAGAGAAATGTATAACTCTGGATAAGGACTATGTAGAAAATTCTTAAGAACAATTAAAAATTAAATATTTGCTGCGCGATTATAATTAAAACTTTACGATACCCTGGAATAATAATTAGACGGCTTCCTGAAACCAAAGGAATCAATATAAATAGCTGAAATTTAAATTATGTACACAAGGAAGCATTAATATACAGGAAAAATTTCATCCAGATTTCTCGGTTATTTATTAGTATTACAATTAAATCTATAATATACCCCCTCGTACATACACATTCTACTTTATCTATAATACAAATTGTTTAATTAAGTAACGGGATGGTGTAAATTTCGGAAATCGAACACAAAAAATAAACTGACATTTTCATAAGTTCCTGAATTGAACAAATAATTAAATAGGTCTGCAAAGACGAATGATTCTTTAATATTTTCATAACATCATATAAATTCAAAAATTCTATAAAATGTTTTATAAAAACTCATCCTTTATCTTTGATGATAATAGTACTACCAGGCGCTTTTTTAAAGTAAGTATCGTTCTTAAATATGGCAACTGTAGCTGTACTGTCGCTATTTCACGCAGGCGCTTTGAGTGCCTATATCTGTTGGTTAACCACAGATGCCAGCATGGAAACATTCGTCCATGTTTTTTTTTATTATTTAAGCGCATTTGAAATGCTTCACACAATTGAAAAAGCCTCTGATTGTGAAATAAGAGCTGTAATTCGTTTTCTGCATGCAAAAGCCGTGAAAGCTACCAAAATTTACCAACAGATTAATAAAATGCACAGAGATAACACTATGAGAGATAGAGTTTAGTTTAGTTTTTATTAACGTCACACTAGAAGCAACACTAGGCCTGTTGGCGGTCAAGTGACAAGGACGACACCTGAGATCTGGCACACCCACTCCTAAATTTCACACCACACCAACGGGTGGACTTTGGGCCTCGACATATTTAACGTGCATCAGCCCCGGCTACACGGCGGGTCTTTAGCGAACTAGGATCGAACCAGCGACTGAATGAAAACTGCCGGCCTCGAATCCGAAACCATGACCACTAGGTTATTGCGGCTCTATGAGAGATGGAATGGTAAGAAAACGTATAAAAGAATTTAAAGATGGGAATTAAGGCATTCAATATCGACCAAAGGCAAACAGTTCAAGCAAATCATTTCATCACACAAAATCAAGTGCACTGTGTTTTGGAATAGATAGTAAGTGTTGCTTGTGCCACAGGGTGACACAAAACATTCCGAAACATATTGTGACACTTTAACTGAGCTGCTCGTGCTATCTGAACCAAAAAGAGCGGCATGTTCAATAAAGCTTTGCTGTTTTGCTGCAGGACAATGATATCCACAAGTGGCACGTCGAACCCGAGATCTCATCGCCTCATATGGCTGGGGATAACATGATCCTTGATCTGGCGTTCAGTGATTACCACTTGTTCCTGTATTTGAATATTAGTTTAAGCGGTCAGCGTTATGACGACGACGACGATGATGATGTCACAACGCCTGTGCTGCAGTGGTTAGCCCATCAGGTGGCAGAGGATGGAATATCAAAGCTTGTTGTACAATATGATACATACCTTAATAGAGGAGGTAATTATGATGAATAGTAGATCAGAGTATATACTTATATAAATAAAACAGAAGAAAAAGCGCCATTGTTTTTTTTATATCAAAGCGATACTTACTGAAAACCAAGCTATATTATTATATTATTTATAAAGATGCTGAATTTACAAAATAATGTTTAGGAATCTATTTATCTATATGACCATATTCAATTCTACACAGCTATGAACATATGTTTGTTTCATACAGTTACTTCTGTTAAATATCAACTATTCCAGCTTCTATAAACCAGCTGCTATCAAATAAGAGTGTAACTGCTGGATAAAAGAAACCCTAATACTATCCAATTTTCTTCTAACAAGGTACGCGTTGTTCTCAATTGACTTATGGTCGCAAAGAAACGTTTCATCAATGTCTGAAATGTCTGTTTCACTTTCTCACTCGGATTTTGTAGGATTGCGATTCTTGGGTCTTTCTATAGCTCCGGTTTTATTTTTATTTTCTTTTTGTCACACTCTTTATCCGTTTAATTCTCTTTTGAAACTCTCTCAATTAATTTTGATTTCTTGAAATCAATTTCAAGTTTCTGCTGTTTCCTGATTTGTTTTAAGAGACAGATTTGTTAAAAATGTTCTAAAAGATGGCTCTTTTATTTGTTTGAAAGGAAAAAAGAAAGAAATTTCAGACATTTAAAAAAAAAGTTTTTTTTTTAAAAAATAAAATTAAAGGCAAAAGTGTGACAAAACCTATTGTACAGAATCTAGAACACAATTTATTATTACAGAATGCTTCTTAAAATAAAGACCCAATTCGATAACAAAATGCAGTGTTCTAAAATTTATTATAACTTTTGACATACTTAAGCAATGAGTTAAGCTCGCCATTAAAATGGTATAATTGTATTTATTGTCATTTACAGTTACAGGAAAAGTAACGCAGTTTTAACAATAATAAAATAGAAAATAGTAAATAAAAATTGAACATTTATTTGAGGATGTAACACGAATCTCTAAATGTATAAAGAGTTTTATACTTTTTTAGTAATTTTTTTTTATAAAAAAAAAGATTTCATTAAGTAAAGTTACGGGGCTTTTCCATTTTCTTTGAAGTAAAGCATTCGTACATATAAATAATGGGAAAAACTATCGAGAAAAATAACAGTACAACTCCCCCCTTCCCCCCTACTTTATTATTCACAATATAATAAAAATAATAAAAACGAATCTCAAATACTTAGAAAATTGCTTCAACCGATGCGCATTTATCTCCCGTCTAAATTTTGAGGCTTTAATATGATGTCATTTGATTTCAAAACCTCTACTTTCGACTTGTGTAAATTAGAATAGAAATTTTAATATATAGTAAATAAGATTGATGAGGTAGCATTTATAGATGCGAAGAGTTTAATGTTAGAGAGAGAGAGAGAGAGAGAAAGAAAGAAGAAGATTTGAACTTCGAGATTAGAGGTATGGCTTCGCTGAGAAGAATGAGTAGTATGATGTTGCTTTAGATTCCAACTTGAACCCACATTTAAAACAAGTTAGATACGTATTCATTTCTGAATATTTATTGTAGTGGATGATTGAGAATTTTGATCCACAGTCTTATAGTTGTGTATCACAGTGTCAAGTTGTGAATCACATAGTTGATACACAACTTGATTTGTGATTATTCTACCAGAAAGTATAAAAATAAATTAAGGATTTGATTCTGTAATTATTTAGACTGTTTAAAGAGTAACTGAGCTTTCTAAACTAGCGATAGCCCAAATTAATGATAGAAGTGAATCCGGCGTTGTACAATATACCATAGACAAAATTAATTAGAAATAGTGTGATTTGGTTAGAATAAACATCTCCACCCTTCCCCCCATGATTCCAAAAACCAATTAAAGTATATGAACCGCATGATTTTGAACGGTAATCAATCAAAAGACAAGGATTGCACAAAAGTATGAACATCCTTCTCTAAACTTCAACCCCACCACGCCACATAAGGTCTTAAATTTAGCCTGTAGGAACCCAAATTGTCTTCGATGGATTAAGACTCGAGCCAGACGCCCATCGACTGTATTATCAATTGAACTATCAAGGACTTTCTTAATCATAAATATACTAATTGGAACTCATATTGTGTTTTGTTTAGAAAACCAAAAGGTAAAAAGATGACAATACTTCTAAGATTTAATTGAAGCGTTGGTCAATCATGCCTTGTAGTAAAATCGGAATACAATATTAATATTGAAGACTTTTTTTTCTACATCAAAACTTGGTCCCAGTTTTTACGGCTTATGCGATTAATGGAACTACACATACATTTATACAACTAAGAAATTTTTGGAGAAGATAAAACCAACACATATTTTAAAAATAAAGTCATTCAAGTTTTTTCTCTTCTTTAGAAACAAACTTTCGATGTCATTAACTGTTATCAAATTTCTTGAATTTAAATGTCGGATCTTGTTTCTAATCATGCAGAATAATTATAAACCCATCAATTGAATTAATGAGTAAATTTTTCCTCTCATTAAAACGTCTTCTATGTTTCAAAAATAAGAATTTCCTTTTTTAGTATGTCTGTATGGCTTTTATATCTCCCTCGTAGCTTCCTTATCTCGTAAGTAACCTCCTACAAAATGTTTTAATGACAAAAGAAGTCAGTCATCATAGCTCACCTATTGAAAGTGTTATCAATCTTATTTTTTTGGTCTTAATTCGTGATAGATGTAAAGAGGAAATGGTCGTTAGTTCACATCATTTTTCATAGGCTTATTGGTCAGTTTTTTTTAGCTTCCAAGATCTACTTTTTACTTGAAAAGGCATTTAAGGCAATTTTTTGTAAGATTCTGAAAGGGTGAGGGCCAGTTGGGGTTTATGGGCAAGAGCCAAACTTTTCCAAACATTTGTTAGCCACAAAATTTCGCAGGTGTTCACTTTTAAAATGTTATCGAAGAAGTTTTTTCCCGTATTTATTTGATGCCTGCTTTCACAAGTAATGAGCTTAACTTTCAAAAATACCTCATAATAAATTTCTCAAATTTTTTTTATCGTAAAAGTGTTTGTGCACATGTTTGATAACTGCTTTCACCAGTAATGAACTTGATTTTTAAAAATATGTCATAATAAATTTCCCTTACGTTTTTTTTATTGTATTGAAATAAAGTGTAAACTCACAAAAAATAAAATATTTTATTTACGTATCGATTGATGAATTGCTTTAAATCATGTCTAATCAGAAATCAAGAAATGACTGAAAGTGAAAAAAATTATTCCGAATTTTAAAACAAATGTGAGGCAGCCATTTTGGCCACAAGAATTTCGAATTGCGCCTTATTTATTTGGCTTTCTTCTTGAGATGTTTAGGAGTGAATTAATTTTGATATTGATTTGCCCTCTGATTGGCTAACAAAGGGGCTTTTGCAAGAAGATCACGTAATATAATAAATTAAATTAAAACAAATTTATTTAATGCGTTGCAAAGAAAATAGTTCTTTTAGAGGCGAATTCTGTTCAATGCAACGCATTGCATAAAAAAATATTAAGGTTCTCTTGGAAGTACCTTATACAAGTTATTATCTACAAGTTAGAAATAGTATTCCTTGAATTAGTTTCCTCTTCCAGACTTTCCCTTCCATTTTAAAAAAAAATTATTATATATGCCAATGTTTCAAAAAGTACCTGTATTTGATGGCACATAAAATTTCTATGCAAGTTAGTGTTACCATTGTGAACTACCATCTGTTAAACGCGCAAAAAACAAGTTTGACACTGATTCATTGGATAGTTTTGATTTGGATGTCATTTGTTATCGATTCAAAATTTGATAACTGCTATGTTGAGATGTCAGCATTAATAAGACATGGATTCATCATTGTACACCAGAAATTAAGTAACAATAAAAACAATGGGTTGCTTCCAAGAAATCTGCTCTAACGAAGGCGAAGACGGCTTAATTGGTCAGAAAAGTTATTGCGATGAATTTTCAGGATGTGAAGGGTTACCTTCTCATGGATTTCTTGGAAAGAAGAAAAGAAGATCAATGGACAGTATTACAATATGTTACCCGTTCCCCTTTACCACACTTGACTCACAGACTTTTTGAACAACCTTCGTACATAATTGCTCAATGAATTCTCATTAATCATCAAATATGATTAAAAATGGATGTAGAAGTTTTGTTATCGGCCAGTGCACATAATCACATTACAGAGGGGAAGATTGTCCTGAAATAACGGTTGCCAAGCTTGTTAAAACTATCGAAAATATAATCTTCTGGTCAGTATTAAACTCATTCCTATTTGTATACTCAGAAATGTATTAGAGACAAGCATTGCATCCAACCAAATGCATATGTAACTTCCATTAAACGAATGACGTATGTAATTTAATCAAATTTCATTATGAAATTAAAAATTGAAGAGGTCCTATAAAGATCTTTATGAGATACTAAGCTCTTGTAGACAAAACTCTACAAAACTCTTGTAGAAACCTACGAGAGCAAAAATACCCTTAGGAGAGTGTCTTTTTCCAAAGGGTTTCTTATTAGATAATATGGAGTTTGTAATATGATTTGTTTAGCTGGTTCTTTTAAGGGACAAACAGACAAGAGTTATTACTTCTCAATCAAACTGATATATTACTTATGCGAGTGAAAAATCACCATTGAAATTAATTTATTACCTCGATGGCTCTCTTCAACAAGGACGACAGAAATTAAAATGCCTTAACAAAAAACCAGATCTCGGCCTTGTTGTTAAGGCCGGTGCAAAATAAGACCGGATGGGATTTCCCCAGATCGACAGAAGGAGGGTTCGAATCCCCCCTGTCACCAAGGTCAATTGACCTTTTCGCCACAGGGTGAAAAACTATATACCACATGATCGCCATGGAAAACATGATCTACATCGAACTTAGTTCTTAAACACTAGGTGGCAGCACAGTCTAGAATTATTGGTTACATACACCCCTGACACAAAACTTGTTTCTGTGTGTCTCTCTCTAACTAAAACACTCACTCTTTAAGCACGACTAGTGATATACCGGCTACGGCGCACTTGTAAAATAAACCCATCTCAATTAGAGAAAACTGATGACGTCAAAGGAGGTTATGCATACGACACTCAGTATAACAGGAAGGAGATTATACCATTACAGTAATGACTGGAAAGGCAATCTTCTCTAAAAAAATCGCACAGAACGTTCTTCCCGTATTGTGTTAAAGTGGAGTATGCTCTTTTTAAAAATTACCTATGTAAAAACGTCTTTATAACTAACCCTAGAGGGAACCCTTTTGATTCAGTCGTTAAGGGTTCCGTAAAACAAGCCCGAAAGAATTTTCTTCGGACAGACAGCTCGAAGATTCGAATTGCCTGCGTCACTCAAGGTCAACCGTCCTCCCCACCATAAAGTAGAAAACCGTCCCCCACCAGTAGTGTGACGATAAAATAGCCGCCGAATTACAATGACAAACATAATCATTTGTCCTTAAAGATTTAAAAACGCGTCTTTAGGAAAAATAATTAACTTCGTCGAATTAATAGAACAACTTTTTGATTTGGAATTGTAAGAAGTTTGTTTTTCAACAGGTGATTAATTATTTATCAATACCATTTTACTCAGCGTGAACACATATTTAACAGTTGCTATCCATAATATATACAGCTTCAACAAAATCATCTCAATGTTTAGCTTACAACTTCAAAACTAGAATATCGGACGTTATTATTATCATAAAATAGAAATTTGTCGTCTGGAAACAAAGATATTGACGGCTCCTTTTCTGGTGTCATCAAATTTCTTTCTTGTTAAGCAATCGGTGACGGATTGCTATCCGAATTTCTCAGGACTGAATTGCACTTTTCGAAAGAAACTGAATCCTTTTTTTAAACTAACTTCCTTTTGTAAAATCAACGCACCGAAAAAAAAGAAAGAATAAAGAAACCATTTTCTCAAATAACATTTAAAATTAAAATCCAGCTTCCTCTCTACTGACCACAAACAATTTCGACATCGGAGAGAAAAAGTGCAGCTGCGTTCGTAAAGAGCAATTGCGTAGAACGTTTACTGTTCTTCCAATTGAGGATATTGGTGTAAAGTAAGCTCAAACAACTTTTTAGTGTTTCAGCTGGATTTCTATGCCTTTTAAAACGTTTTTCTGGTAATGAATGGGACAACTAAAAGCTGAATAAGCAAACTTAAGAACCTAGAGTCATTTCGGAACAGTCGATTTATTTTGCTTACAGTTTTCTAATACGTTGCTTGAAAACTTACGAAATATAATATTCTTCCTCATTTACTATTATATATTATGACTCAGGAGAACGCCAGGTTAGTGTAATAACAGAACAAATTGCACTTCACAATATTTATATCGTATTTAAATTAATTCAATTTTTAAAATTCGAATAATTGAGCATTATAAGAATTCTTGTAAAGGAATCATTATCTTTAATTGTATTTGAATAATTTTACTCTTTCATATACGATATTTAGATATAATTAAACGATGTCTACGCATTCAATACACATTTGTGAAAGATGCGCATATATAGGTATAGAATTTAGCTCTTTTACCCTCTTTTTCAGATAATATCTAGTTAAAACACAAAAAGGACATTTTCAAAATGAAAGAAAAAAAAAAAAAAAAAAAAAAAAAAAAAACCACTTCTTAAAAATCAGCCACCTTCCACAAGGTAAAAATGAATATTAAAATCGGCCCAAAATTTTAAATGTCACTGGGCTCAAGTTTTATGAAAATTCGACGAATGACATGAAATAACATATAAAAGAAATGACGAATTACTAAATTGGCCGCGGTTAATATTTTTTTGTTATTCTTGAATTTGTTTGAAATAAGAACAAGACTTTTAAGGCATTAAATTAAAATAAATTTTTCGCGTGTTGCCAAAATTTTAAAAAAAATTAATGTATTTGTAATTTTAATTTGCTTGTTAGTCAAGATTAAGATAAAAATTTAAATAAATAAATAAATATAAAAGCAAGTAACATCAAATATTTTTAATACGTTTATAACAATGAAAAATTGAAATAATTAATTAGTATAAAATTGTTTTAAATCATGTACGGGAAACATGTTTAGTTCAATGTTAATTAAATAATTTAATTTTTTAAAACACATTTATATTTTCTCAGCTTGCATTATTTTGAATGCCGTCTATGGAGACACAAATGTTTAGTAAGAATTCGAGTCGAAAGACAAAGGTAGCGTGACTGGATGAGTTTATTTGAGCATCCTTCAGAAAACTTATGAAAGGTAGATGAATTATTACCTATTCACCACTTTTTCCTTATACCCTCTCTTTTCGTTAACATTGATGAAAGCAATACATTGGAAGAATTTTCTTACCTTTTCATATAAAGTTTCAGTTTCATCTATTTCTACGCGGACATATCCTTTTTTTGCGGGATTTGACGGCATTTATTCTGCTTTAAAAATATATTGTTTATGATTATTTCTGCGCTGTTGTAGAAAAAGTTCGAAAGTTTAAAACTCGTGCAAGAAAATCTTTTTACTCTCTGGCGCCATCTATCGAGCAAGACATGAATGAATTGCTAGAATAAATATCAAGCTTTAAGGTTTCAGTGAAACGAAAGAGCACAAGTAATGAAGGTTTCTGTTAAAAAAAAAAAATATTTCGGAGAAAATGTTATTTAAGATTTGGAAACCTACAAACTAATAATTAAAATGCATAATCCAATATTTTTAGAATTTGGAATAAAAGTTTATTTTTTCCGCAGAAGTTTTCATTATTTTTTTCTCTTTCGAATTCATTTTATTGCACTGAGGAGGCAAGTAGATATTTTAAAAGATTAACATTACAGTTAATTATTCAAAATAGTTAGTAAATGGGAGCCTCAAGATAATTCAGTAATTAATTAGATTTTAATTTCCTTTGTTAGATAGATTTACACATTTTGCTTACAAAGTACTAATAAAAGAAATTTTATTAATACTTTTTAAATACAAAAGATAAAAAAAAAAAAATAAATAAATAAGAATTTATATGAATAAATAAAATAATAAATTTTTATGAATAAATAAAA
>BMAW01005988.1:42814-86807 GCA_019974015.1 Nephila pilipes | reverse complement strand
CTTAAATAGAGATGTCCCTTACCGGAGACACTATTGCATTTATTATTTTTTAAAAGTAAAAAAAAATTTACGAACAGAAAATTTCTACAGCTTAATATATATAAATCATCCTTTTTTTTTTTTTTTGGTCAAATATTAACTTTTTATATGGATTTCAATAATATGCAGACATTTTTCTTATTTCTTTGGAATAGCATTTTTAAAACAAATCTAGTTAAGGGGTGTAAGGGCCCCTAACTTTCGAAAAATGTGTCTAAAATCTTTTATACTTCTGTATTATGCATAAAAATAAATTGAAAAGAAATTTTTCGTGTCAATTTGAAATGGTTTCATATGTGTTATTTGATAGTTAAATTTAAAAAATTATTTTCTCTTAAGAAGTTATTTGCTGTATTTTGAAGACATGAAAATGTTTTTCAAGGAATGTGAGTTTCACTTGATTATAAATGTACAGTTAAATATTATGCACAAAAAAAATTTGAAATTAAACTTGATTTTTGCTTTCAGGTGCTAAACTTATTTTATTTTCAAAATACTTTTTTGATTTTTTTTTTTAAAAAATGGTCCGAATTTAAAAATCGTAAATGCTTGAAATTTTTGAAAATCAAAATTTTTTTAAAAAAATGTTTTTGTGAACTTATTTTATATTTAGATTAACGTTCTAGAGAACATTATTTGAAAGATGTGTACTAGCTTTCATCCATTTCTAATGATTAGTATTTCATACGTCTTACATGAAAGATGGATATAAAGCATGTTTTGAGAAAAATGATTTTAAAGTTAGAAATTGGAATACTTTCATACCACTATAATAGCCAACATAAAATGCCTGTCACATAGTAATGAAGTCATTATTTTACAAATACATATTATATAACACATCAATCAATAACTCCAGAGTCTAAAATTGAAAACAACATTTTTTTTGCAAAATTTTTTTTTATTCATCAACATAACACCTTTTGTTAATCACCTTTTAGGGTGATACAATCGTTCCAACGCTTTTCCAAATCTTCTTTTTTTTTTTTTCCCAAAAAAAAATTTTTTTTCTTTTTTTCGCAAGAAATCTTTTTTATTGCGAGTAAATAGCGATAAACAGCTTTCTGAATCGACTCGTTGCTGTTTTTGTTCCATCGAAAGCAATCGCGGCACCCACTTGGAAAAAACCTTTTTCACTTCACTTCAAAAAACCTTTTTCCTGGACCGATCGACTTAAAATTTTGACACGTTTCAAGCAAAGATTAGTACTCTAGAAAGACCTGGTTACTGGTTTACTACGAGCGCCATCTCTGGGTTAGTCTTTGGAGTTATTGATCGATGTGTTATGTATATATATATATATATATATATATATATATATATAAAGTATTAACTTGGTTTAATTCACTTTGTAGGCCACAACTGTCTTAAACAAAGCCTGTTGCAGTTGTTCGACACTTTTGACGTTTTAAATTATGCACGTATTTACAAAATGTAACAGCATTGTTGACTTAAATTTAGATTTAAGTTACATAAAATAACTTTTTATAAGCACATAACCTTTATCATTTTTACATAACTCATTTTATTTTGTCTAAAACATAAAAAGAATTGGAAAAAATTCGAGAAAAAATGTTGTAAAGCAAAAATTTGGAATAATTTAAAATTTACTTAAGTTATTCATATAAGAAAACTTTTATAGTTGTAAAAAAAATCTCATTTTTAACAGTCTACAGCTATAATCTATCAATAATTCTAAAAGTAATCTACACTTTTGACTTCATGACTACACTTAGCCTATCAAAGTGACTTCACTTTGAATGGCTATATCGTTGTAGTTAAAAGGAATATTGAAAAACGATTGGTATCAAATTATTAAGAATAATCCAAGAAACATAAGTGTATTATTTTCAAGAAATCAATTTTCTGAAAATTTTAAGGTTCCTGACACTCCTTAAAAATTAGGTAGTGATTCTGATTATTAATATCGTATCCGAAGTCGTTTTCAAAACTGGCAATGCATTTTATATCTGAGAGATTCCGAGAGAATATTGTTGTTAATGAATTTTTGCAAATTAATAAGAGTTATTTGTGCAAATTCAAGGAAGGTAGTGTTATTGAAATATTAAATCTTATATTCGTTATCTTCAATATAAAGTATATGAAACATTGCAAAATATAGAAAACCTTTTGAAGATACGAAGAGTAAAAACATTGTTATAAAAATTCAATCGTATGGTGGGTGTACGGTGAAAGCATTCCATTAAGGAAGTTGCTGGCTTATTTAACAAATATTCAGAACAAGACGAAAAAGAGGAAACAACTTGGACATATTAGAGGCACAACAGGAACAAATACAGTACTTGAACAGATTATCAATACATATTGATTCAAAACAGAATTTGTGCAGATCGGTAACAGAAACAGTTACAAAATAGCCCTTGTAATAACAGTAACATCACTTTCACTAATGCTTATCTCACCAGCCTATAAGTTCTCACAACGGTCAAATCTCTAAGTAATGCTTATCACTTCAAAAGCAGACCCAACAACTTCTGTCTCAGTTCCAGAAGCTCCTAATAAAGTATCAACAAGATTCCAACATTTTTGAGAACCTTCATTTTTTCATCAAATTCCCAAAATTTGTCACTCATTCCCCAAAATGGTCACTAAGATCAGGGATAATTGCCAACATTTTCGTTGATGTCCGACGAAATCTCTCTAAACGTATTTTTGCCTTTAAAAGAGAAACGATGCTAGAATGCGTTATTTCAAGTTTGTAACAATAAAAAATATTACGAATTAAGGATGCTCATAACAAATGTGAATTAATAATGTGCATGATTTCAATTGTATTTAGCCTTTACTGGATATGTACATGTATCTCAAATAGCTTCATTTTCCTCTATACACAGTCCAGTCACATTAGAGTCCCCACCGCCTGTTTTCGATGTCAGCGCGAAATCACAAGTGGCAAAAAGTACGCACAGCACTAGTAGTGGAGGATATATAATGAGTATGGGAATGAAGTGAAAACCATTACAAATGTTGCAGAAATGGAAACGAAGTGGTTTATTTCTACGTTCAAAAAGGCTTGGTCATTTACTTTTGGGGAAGGGTGACAATATTTCCGAAAAGGCTAATTTTATGAATCGTTTGCTTGCCACCGAGGTAAAAGTGTACCTTGCAAGCAAAATGTAACTGTCCATAATCAGCGGCATGGCAAGGTTAGTGCACTTCAGGCCATAAATGGCAAACGTGAACTGTGGCAGTGGAATTGCGTTTGGTCTAAGAGACTTGCAACTGTCAACCAACAGACAATCCTGATGAACCAAGGGATTACCAAAAGTGTATCTTGAACGACAGTTCAGGGAAAATTGTTACATACGGGGCTCTACAGCTGACATCTGGTTAAACAACCTATGCTGAAGGCTGTTCATCTGCTGGAATTTGAACACCAGTACAATAACGACGTCCAATGAGTACCAACAGACCGCTTTTCCGATGAATTACTTTTAATGCTCAGTCAGATAGATGAGTATTGATTTATACGGCATGAGACGTCAGAAAAAAACAACAACTTCTGTAACAATTTCTAGAAGGTTCAAACTGGAGGAAGCAGTTTTATTATTTGGGGAATGCTTTTGTGATGTTTACCTTGAGCATTCATCATTGTGAAAGGCACGATGTATCAACAGAAGAATGCGCCTGTCCTAAGCGTAATATGTCCCCTTCTACAGGCGGATTGCTTTTCCTAAGCGCGATGCTTCTTACCGTAAAACAATGTGACGACTTATACCACTCATGTCATACATCCTGATCACACTCATGCATTCTTCAAAGAGTACTAGGATGAGTTTACTGTATTCTCCTCGTCCCAAACTCTTCGGATTTAAGCCCAATTGAGAATCAGTGAGATCACCTCGATCGTAATGCTCGCCTCGTGGACCTTCGACCTAGTAACCTGGGGCAGCTGCCCGCGGAATTGGAATCGACCTGGTTCCGCATCCTTGTGAAAAACTTCAATAATTTCATTGGCTTTCTTCCAGTCCGTCTATCAGCTCCACACTGTGAAAGAATATTATTTTTACTTTTGACGAGCGGTTCACATTGATATGGCTGGACAGTGTAAACAACTGTATGGATGGGCTGTTTAAAATGAAAAAAGTGGTTGACAAGAATGTAAATGTTTGTTGAAAGGTTGCAAATGTTTGATGTATCTTTGCTTTTCTGATATGTTACGGATGTGTCCAGATTCCTTTATTTATTCATTTGTTGAATTTTACCCGCAACCACATTTCTGTTCTGCAAAATATTTGCAAATGGCAATGAATCCGCCTAGAAATTTTGAACCATGGACAGAGGAGGAGGTTGACACTTTTTTTGGCATCTTTATCTCCATATTTCAGTTACGCTAAACAAATGCAGATATCTTTTTCATTTTATATGAATATTTCTAACTTTTTTTTTAAAAAAAAATGGATTTTGTTAATTATGGTTTAGCTGTTTTTATGTAGTGGGGATAAAAATCTTAATTAACTTTTAGGGATAGATTTTCAGTAATTCCGTGGAATTTGTTCATAAATTGAATTTATGCCCATATTATTACACAGAAAATTTGCATGATATATCTAAACTGGACTTAAAATTAACCTCGAAGCTTTGAGTATGAGTTGAGTTTAAAGAATCTAAACCATACAGGAATATAGACAGACAAATTTAAAAACACGGTGAAGAACAATCAACAAATATAACCAGTATTAAACTTAAAAAATGAGAATAATTATTGCACACGTCTCTTGTTATGTGTGAATTTGTTTGGTAATAATTGGTAATTCCTTAATAGGAATGCATTTATTATTTGAATATTATTTAATAATTCAGAGGGGTTTTCAAAAATGTGGAGATTTAATCGGAGTTTCTAAATTTAATAAAAAATAAACCTTCTACAGATTTCCATTTTTATCAAATATAATTTGATAGATGTAGCTGATATTAATAAATAATAAGTTAAATTATATAGTGATATTGATTGGAAGATTTATTTCAGGCTGCTTTGAAACGGTTTCAGCAAATCCGTCCCAAAGTATTTTTAACTGTTGATAGATATCCTCAAGGAGGAGAAGAAGTTGAATTACTACCCAAAGTGAAAGAAATAGTTAAAGGTATAAAATTTACTTTTCTTTACTTGTCCTTCTTAAGCTAGTTCCATATATATATATATATATATATATATATATATATATATATATATTAGTTACAACGTAAATTAATGAGAACGTTAGTGTATATGATTATTAAAAAGATTGAAACACATTGAACAAGATTATACAAGTAAAAAAATTAATGTGGTAGATATCCAAATTTCTATGTAATAGTATGACGCAGTGTTATGTGTTATATACTACATTTAAAACGTTTGCGTTTTAAGAATTTCTTTTCATACTAAATATGGGCAAATTATTTAAAATCTGTGTTTATTCCACGTTGATATGTGGTCGCGTATTCGAATGTTCATAATCGTGAGCTTGTGGTCGACGTTGTTTCCGTTGAGGTTTGGGTTCGATTCCTGACTGCTATGAAGTCCCATTGTGTAGATGGGCTGATGCACGTTAAATCTGTCGAGGCTCTAAGTACTCCTGCGGTAGGATGTGGAAGTTTGAAGGTGGGGCGCCATCTCAGACATAATCTTCATCACTTGATGGAGTTTAAAAATTTCGAGGTCTGTCGCCAATAATCATTGTGTTGCTTTCAAGTGCGACGTTAATAATCAATTGATAAATCTGTATTGATGCAATTAATTGTAAGATGAAGTTATTTTTAATATTTAGGGAAATTGCTCAAGCTAAGAATGTTTCGCATCTATTAAGAAGCTCATCGAACCATTTTTTATTTATTTTTATTTTGGGCATTAATTGAATTGAGTGAAAAAATTTATTTTAGAACATATGTATGTGTACATTTACTTGTACTTAACATTACATAGTTTCATGATTTTGAAAATTGATGTTAATGAAATTTAATATGAGTAATGGATATTAATGTAGCAAAAAAAATTACGAGTATATCAAAAACATTTTTACATTGATTGTTCATTCTCACCATGAAATTCCGAAATTATGTTTTCTCTACAAACTCAAAGAAGAATTTGAGTATAATAATCTAATTGTAAAACTAATTAAACGATGGTCAAATAAATATTTCTTTTTTTTTCTACAATATACAACAATATACAAGTACTGAAATATATATTCGTCTCTCAAAATATCAAATTTACCACTTTAGCAATAGATGTATAAGAAAATCTCTGTAGAGATCTCCATAAAATATATATAATTGACTTAGGGATCATAATGGTATTTCAATTACTCATCACATAATTATTTAGGAATTACTTCGTGATTCCTTAAAAGTCCTTACTTGACTATTAAGATGTCATCACATGATTATTAAGTTGTCACTGCACTGCCCTTGATTATTTGAAGTCACTACTCAATTGCACAGATTTCAGTACCTTATTTTATAGGAATTCTTCCCTGATTATTTAAGAGTCACTACATATTCCTTCAGGAGTCCAGATGTGATTATTTTGGAGTCAATACGTGATATTATTAAGGAATCACCATTTAATTATATAAGAGTGGCTATACGAGTATTATCTAGTAACTACTGCACGAATATTTATGAGTTACTGCATGATTTTTCTTATAGTTTTCCTAATCAAGCCTTTTTTTTAATTTAAAAAAAAACAAGGTATATTCATGAAGACATTTGTTGTTATTAATGAAGGAATATTCATGAATTTTTTACCATTTGAAAGTGGTTTTGTTGGAAAAAATCATTGAGATAACACACAATTTACTAAATAAATTATTAATGTCCCTTCCTATATTATATATATATATATATATATATATATATATATATATATATATATATTTTTATTGTTCTTTTTTATCAGGTTCTTACATGCAATCACTTATTTCACTCCGATTCTTCGCGTCTATTTTTCTCTGTTTTCTTCAGCTTTCAAAATGCTCTTGAAGTAATACTTCTTCCAATTTTCTCAGTTCTTCCCGTCTTCTCAATTCCGTTTGATACGTTCCTTCTGTCTCATCGTTAAAAAACATCTGTTTAATTTCTTAGTTTTTCCAGTTGATTAGGTAAATTAGAGCAATCGTCTTCACTTGACTGTTCTAATTGAGATTCTCTTTTTTCTACAACAGAAATATCTTCTCCTGTAAGATCATTTAAACCTTTCTTGTTGGGTTTCTGAAATTCAGTTAATTTCTATCTTTCTAAATATTTCAAATCTTCATTTTTCTGCTTATCTTTTTCTTTTCTCAATATTCCTTCTATTTCTTCATTTAAGGTACAGGTTTGATTCCGCATTTTTTCTAATGTATTTAACAAATTAGAATTTTCTATTTTTTTGCCATTTAGTTGCGCCTTCAATGCTAATAATGCTTCTTCTTTTTCTCTGTTAACAGATTCTTGTTCCCGTAGGGACTGTGTTAACTCTTCATTTTATTCCTGAATTCTAGATAACTTCTGATCTGTTTTTCTCAATTCAGATTCAAACTTTTCCTGTTGAGACTGAAATCGTCATTCAGCAACAATTCGGTTTCCTTCATTTTCTTTAATAATGACATCTTGTTGCTTTATAGCTTGGGATATTTTTTTTGGTTTTCTTCTTGAACTTTGATATGTCCTCTTCGGGCAGTTTCAGCTGCTTTCTATTCAATACATGACGTCAATTTAACGTTATTTAAATTTAAAAATGGGCAATCCTTCACATATCCAATTCGTAATTCTTCACCGATCGTTACATAAGCGATGTGTTGTAGGTCTAAAAATGAACGTTCAACCAATAAATCAGCTGGTTGAGTTGAGTCTGGAACGATAAAAATTCTTCATCGAAAAATTATTTTGGATCTTCGATTTCGAGATCTACTGTTATCATATCTAAACTTTGAATGATTGGATTTAACTGATTACCAAATGAATAGAGATTCTTTTGATAAGATAAAATGTTCAATCCTAATTTTCGTGCTACTGAATCTTTAAGCAAACAACTTGAAGATCCGGTATGCGGTAGAGCAGTAATCCTATGGCCGTTTATGAATGCAGGTTTCTTGTACATATTAGATGTGGATGATTCTTGGTCATGAACATTAAAAGTGATCATTCTTGGCTCATTTTTATTCTGTGGAATAACTCTTGCAATATCCTTATTTTCCACATAAGATGTATGAGAAGGGACAATTTCTCGAAAAAAGAATGTAACTCTTGCAGGAAAAACATTCCTGTTCGCCTCTGAGTTTTTGTCTTAATTTTTTTTAATATAAGACTTCTTTTCTTCAACTCTTTGCTTATTCCTTTCTTCCCATTCTTTTGGCCGTTGCCTATACATTTCTTCCATTCCTTTTTCTCACTGCCTATCCCTTTCTTCTCTTTATTCTCTTTATTCTCTTTCGATTCTATTTTTAACTATCCTTTCGAGACATCATTCCACGAAATCTTCTTCGTAGTATTCATCATTAATTGTACTTGCTATTATTTCTTCATTTTCAGCTCCAGATGGGATGGTTATACTAGATACTTCGGCTAATTCCATGAGGTCGCATTTCAATCGTTTCAATAGGAACGACATACTTAATGGTGTCTTACTACACTTTGTTATTCAAAACAAATCATATCAGTTACTAATACCTTCCATTCGATTTGGGAAAACAAAAATTATTTACCTTTTTTTCAGTTTCACAGTCTTGGTAGGTTAATGTCCTGCAAAATTTTTTTTTGCGTGGTCCACTACGTAATCCAAGGCTGAATATCTCACAATGCACACTTTTTCGTTTCTTTCACAATTCAGGTAGGTTAACATCTACAAAGCACATCCCTTTTTTTTCTTATTCATAATCCTGATAGGTTAATTTCTTACAAAGCACATCCTTTTGCACAGATCTTTGGGTCAATGTCAGGTTGATAATGTGCTCCATTATCCTCTCTCTTGCTGAAATATAGAAAAAAAAATCTTTTTCTTTCTCTCTTACTTTAACTTATACTTTTATATTTATCTTAAATTTCTTTTTCTTTTATCCTTATCCTTTATAAAATTTGCAAATCATATAACTTTGTTTCATTCAAACTCATTTCTTACTTTAGCTTATCTAGCTAATAACTTAGTTTATTTTCACTTAAACTTCGTTTGAGATCAGACACACTTTTCAATAACAATAATAATTTTGTTTATTCATTCAATTACAGTTACTTTCGCATTACCTTGGTGATCAGTGCAGATTACATTAGCACTCAATTACCCCGCGTCACATGTGCTCCTGTTTACATTTGTCCGCTTTGTTCGGAGACTTGGTCTGATTTGATCTGAATGATTGTGTGACATCTTACATTCATCCCTCAACAAAAAACGCCTTCCAAAGGTAGGTTTTTAGCACGGGAGATGACACAAATTATCTGAAAAGCAAATCCTAGTAATTACAGAGTAAGGCTTAGTAAAATTTCATTTTGGAATTCTTTTAAGCATTAAAAAAAACTTTTGCAGTGCTAGTTCAGTAAATGATAATTGTTATCTATGGACAGCTTATTTTTGCTTAAGAAATAAGAGTATTTTTTGTTGAAGAGAGAAATGAAAGCATTTAAAAAATATAACAAAATTTTAGTGGAATAAAAACAATATTGATATTAATATGCTTTAATGCTTAGAAATTAAATTTGAAATTATTAAAATTTATTTTAAAGTGAAAATAAAGGAAGTAGTTTTTTTTCAATAATTACATCACTACTACGGTATTTCATATATTTCACCACATAATTTATTTTACCAGTTAGTTTATATTAGAATTAAAGAAGTCTTAGTTCATTTTAAATCAAACTACGTCGTTTATCATTACAGGACTAACACAAAACAAAACACAAACAACATTAAAATTACATCTTCCTCGTTTCATTGTGATGCTGCCTCTTTGCGAGAGGGATTTCGGGTGCTATAAAAAGTCATGAGTTTAGAATATATCACCTGAATGGTATAGACGGCGACATATCTAAATGGTTTAGCTAATTAGCGCCTTTAATGAGGGTTTAGATAACTAGCACTCTTTATATTATTATATATTTCTCTATATATAGCAATTATATATTTCTCTCACTTCTCTGCTTTTGCCTTAATATTATGTGGGCCGCACATCAAAGGTTTATAGTTTTCATTATCTTTTGAAGAAAAGTTTAAATAGAATCGTAAGAATACCTTCCCCTTCCTCCAAAAATAAATTCTTAACTATTCCATTTCCTTTAGATTTTCAAAAATATAAGTAGTTGCAGAAACATATTCCGTCAGAAATAAAGAGCCATTATTTTTATATATTATTTCTATGATAAACATGGTTCATTTAAAATGAATAAAATAAAAACACATCAAAATGTTTCTGAGAAAGTTTTATTTTAGATCAATCAAGAGTAAAAATAATTTTATTTATAATTTACCGATAACTAAGAAATGAAATATTTTCTAAAATCTGATTATTTTTTCAGGTTTGCCTACTTTGAAGAAGGTACTCATTGTTGCTTCAAAACCAGATTCTCATTCAAAAGATATATCTGCAATCAAAAACAGGTATAATGTAGTAACAGATACGAAATGTTAAAGGAAGAGCAAGGGAGTGATAGGAATATTATTTCATCGTGACTTAATCGAAACAGAAATATAATTTCTGATGAATAAGATATGTGTTGACATGAATTTTACTCTACTGAGGCAAATAATACCTGTAAATATTTTTTTATAAAATTACCCTTCAACTCCTATACCTATAAATACTCATACAACATTTTTCGTTCTCAACTTCTTCTTAAAAGGTGATATTTTATTGATTCATTGAGAGAACAAAACGTTAATATTTCGAAGATTTTATTAAAACGAAAAAAGTTGTATGGTTTAATTTTTTAGGAAAAAACATTAATTTTTGAAATTGAAGTCAATATAGAATGGCTAAATTTTCTAATCACAATATTGAATTCGATGGGTAATTTGCATAAAAAATTAGAGTAGATATTTTTTAAAAATATCTTTAAACACTTGTTTTCCTCGGAATTACTTATTATTCTCTAATAAGTATAATGGTTTGTGTTCTTGTACGGAATAAAAGTTCTAATAACCAAACTATTTTTCGATTAGACATAGTTCAGAATAATGCAATCTAATTGGGAGAGCAAAGGGTTTTATTTTACTCTATTTACAATTTTGATGGAGTATTTGGGCCTAGCTCACAACATAGACGTTATTTCATCTATGTCTTTTTTCTTTCTCCCTTTCAAATCGCTCTTGTTACATACATATTTATAGAAGTACTCACAGCGCCATCTTCCCCGACCACTGAAGACATAGTATTAGATATTAGTTTTGGTAGTCAATATAAATAAATACTTCCTCTATAGTAAAAAGATTATCCGTTTTCTAAATTTGCCTCATATTAAGGAGATAGAAGCGGGAAGATAATGGGGTTGAATATGTTATATACGATACCTTCTACTCAAATAAAATATAATTTCAAATCTATATGTCGATTTTATTTTCAATCTTATATGAGTTGAATGATGTTTAATATCTGAAGAGGGAAATGTCATTCTACAGGAAATGTTTTGAAAGCTTAAAATGAAAGACCTAAGCACGGTATTATAGAGGCTATTAGTAAAAACACATGAGTCAGCCAAAACTGCAGACGATGCCAAAGAAACCTCCAATGAATCTAAAGATGGATGGAGCATCCAATTGCTTTGAGAATCTCACAACAGCTCTGACTTTAATATCTTGAATTTAGGATCCTTTAAAGTCATATACAAGAAATACAACATCATTGATCAGTATATTCAAGTGTTTATACGTTAAATATAGAAGCATTAAACGATGTTACTTTGATTTTTCAGCAGATCGTGGAATGCATTGTACTGGTTGGTAGAGGAAATAATTATAAGCTGCCACGCATGAAAATAGCAGATTATCGATCTCAAAACATGCAGATGAATGAACTAAAGCATGAGCTCCCTTATTCTTCTCCGTTGAATCATTTAGTTTTTTTTATTGAAATCTTTTGGATCTAAATATTTTGAAGATAAACATACGAAGAGAACATCAAATTATGGAATTTTTTAAAAACTGTTATTTTAGCTTAAGCAGACACGTCTTTCCTGATTACAACAGAAGATCGGATCAATAATTTATACAATGATTGACTAATTGGTTGGTTTTAAGGGATGTAGAGATATAGAGCAATAAAAAGGGGTATATATATATATATGTATGTATGAAATGTTTTTACATAAACGTTTGTTCAACATTAATGAAACATTCAATACCTGGCCGAAATTCTTTTAGTATATTGTAGCAGACTTAAATCGGGCTTCGGTCACAGAAGCCGAAAGCGAAACCACCATAAAAATCTCAGATGGTCATCAGAGAGGGGTGTTTGAGCAAGAGAGAGGAAGAGAAGGGAGAAGAGAGCATTTTTTGCTGTGCTTTTCTTTTTATCTGAGTGAAAATTCACTTAAAACGTCAGATACCAAATGGTCTGGATGGAGGGACTTCCAGGGAATCTAAGTGTAGACTTAAAGTCTGGTAGGGATCATTCCTACAGGTCTGGATTGTAGGAAGACGCTGATTCTGCAGATTTTAAGCGCGCGTGATTGAACAAATTAAAAAGAAAAGAGGAATCGTAACAGAGAGGAAATAAGAATGAACATTATCTTTTAAAAGAGAGAATGGGAAAATTAATAGTAATTAAGTTAAATCATTATTAATAATATTTCATATATATTTATATATATATATATATATTATATATATATATATATATATATATATATATATATATATATATATATATATATATATATATATATATATATATATATATATATATATATATATATATATATATATACATAACTTATATATATTCCTTCCCTTGAGGTAAACATAAAATAATGCGAATTTCTTTATCTTAGGAAAAATTAAAATTGACTGAAAACATATACAAATAAGGCAGTTGACTTCTATTTTCCCCCTTTTCGAATATTATTGGATGCGTATTTGTTAAGGGACATACCAGGAAAATAAGTTATTAGCGTTTTTTTACCTTTACAGATTTTTTCCCGATTGGGGATGTAGTACATGGCCCAAGGTCCAAGATGTTACAGAAATTGGTGAATTTTGTCTCCATAGTTTTTTTTAAAAAGCTTCTATTAGGAATTATGTCTGCTTTTCTCATGCAGTTTGAGAGGGAGTTATCATTTTTTCAAATTTTTGATCTAAAAATTTCTGAGCATTATAACCATGTGCATCAGTTTTTAATACTGCGGTTTAATTTTTAGAATTAGTATCAAGAAATCCTCTTCTCACTTCTGATAACGTTAAGTGTGGTCTGCTTTTTAATTCGAGGATTTGTTTCTCGTTAATGTACATAGAACATTATGTTTCAAAGAAATCGGTTGTTCAATGAGAAATATTTTTCCTGGTTTAGTGATAGAATTTAAAGAACTTACCATTTGTCGGATGAGCTAATTTTTATTTATAGAGACAAAGCTAAATAATTCTAGAGGGCTGAAATAAACATTGACTGTACGAGTTTCTTGGGTAAGGCAAAACATAATTTGATGAGTTTTTTGTTTACTTATTTCACAGTCAACAAGAACAAAATCGGTTCATGTAACTGAAATATTGAAATGATGAGTAACAATTATGAGTGGGATTTTCATTCAATTGCAAAAAGTGATATTTATTCATGGTACAAAGTTTATAAAATGATTTTGATAAAAATTCAGCATTCTCTTTCAGCTGCTTTTTGGACGATTTTTTGAAATTAGGTATAGAAAAGGATGGTTCTGTTCCTCCGATGACATTTGAGCAAGTCTCTTTCTCTCATCCCGTAACAATCAACTACACGTCGGGAACAACTGGTCTTCCCAAAGCTGTTGTGCATGGAAGTGGCGTAAGTTCTCAATTAAAGGATAAGATGAATATTGAATCATTATGATTCAAGTATATACAAACTTCAAACTTCGTCCAATATCTATGATTGTTTTTATTAACATTACAATCAGAAGTAACGCTAGGCCTATTGGTGACGGACCTTGTAATTTTTAACCTCAGTCAAGTGACGAAGTCTACTTCTGAACTGGCACCATCTTTACAAGCATCCACGCACGCGAACGGGAGAGCTTGGAGCCTCAATAGATTTAAGGGTATCAGTCCAGCTACACTGTGTGTCTTGAATGGAATCAGGACTCGATTCAACGACCCGACGGAATTTTCAAAATCCCATTCGCGAAAATATGTATCTTCACCTAAGCATATTAAGAACGATGTCAAATTAGCTACAAATATTTCACACTCTGCGAGTCTTAGTATTAAGAATAATAGACTTGTAATTATTCTAAAAAGAGTTTAATTTAATCCTGTTTGAATTTTTTAAATATTATTATTATTATACACATACGAATAAATTAAGATAATTTATCAATTGATTAAAAACATGCAATTAGGTTCACATTCGTTTTTGTGGCCATGATAACACATGAATCAATAAGTTCCGAGACTAACCCAGAGATGGCGCTCGTAGTAAACCAGTAACCAGATCTTTCTAGAGTACTAAGCTTTGCTTGAAACGTGTCAAAATTTTAAGTCGATCGGACCAGAAACAGCTGAGTTATCGAGGTTGGAGTAAAGTCGTTTTGTAGTTTGTTTAAAAAATGGAAAAAACCGAGTTTCGTGTTCTGATAAAACATTGTTTTTTAATGGGTAAAAACACCGTGCAAGCGAAACAATGGATTGAAAAATGTTACCCGGACTCTTGTCCATCAAAAGCAACGATTTGTCGGTGGTTTGCCGAGTTTAAACGTGGTCGTACCGACACAAATGACGCGGAACGCTCGGGTATACCTGTGGAAGCCGTTACACCGGAAAATGTGAGTGAAGTGACAAAAATTATAATGAAAGATCGTAAAGTGAAGCTCCGTGAGATTGCTGAGATGACACAGATATCATATGGAAGTGTATTTACTATCCTTCATGAAAAATTGAGCATGAAAAAGGTTTTTTTCCGCGGGTGCCGCGATTGCTTTCGATGGAACAAAAACAGCAACGAGTCGATGATTCAGAAAGCTGTTTATCGCTATTTACTCGCAACAAAAAAGATTTCTATCGTCGTTACGTGACCATGGACGAAACATGGATACATCACTACACTCCAGAGTCGAAGCGGCAGTCATCTGAGTGGCGCACAGCTGGCGAAAGCCGTCCGAAAACGCAGCAGTCAGCTGGCAAAGTCATGGCGTCAGTTTTTTGGGATACGCATGGCGTGATTTTCATTGACTACCTCGAAAAAGGTAAATCGATCAACAGTGATTATTATATTGACTTGCTGGTGCGTTTGAAGGAGGAAATCGCAAAAAAACGACCGCACAGTCTCAACCCGACCGCACAGTCTCGGGACTTATTGATTCATGTGTTAAGCTTGTGGTTAGGGTCGTAAACTCACAGCCGGCGTTGTTACCGTCGGGTCGTGGGTTCGAGTCTTCATGCTATTGAAGACCTACGGTATAGAGGGGATGAGGCACGTTAAACCAGATTGAGGTTAACCCGTTGGAGTGGTGTGGAAGTTTGGAGAGGAAGGTGCCAGCTCAGGTGTCGTCACTTACTGAGATTCAAAATTATGAGGTCTATCATCATCAGCCTTCATGTTGTTTCTCAGTACGACGTTAATAAATAATCACAATCGTTTTCAGATATTTACGCCTTCGATTGTAATGTACTAAATATTGTAAGATATATTAATGTCTGGGTATATTTTACCTTGGCATAATTCTACGTTCGGCAAGAGCTTAGCGGCTCTTGTTACTTTCCATCAACATCAAAACTTCAGTGTTTGATTTGTAATTTAACTAGTGGCATGAGCATATGTTCATTCCTCATAATATTTGATATTATTCATCTACTACAGTCCAGTCAAGAGTTTGTCTTCTTTGATAAACACGTGCTCAAGATGATCACGAGGCATCAAAAAGGTCTTTTTCTTTCCTTTGGGGTTAACTGTTTCTGTTAAACACGAGTTACGCGCTCCCATAATACCCTAGCAATCCATCTCTCTCTTTTCGACCCTTCTTGTCATCCAATTTTTCTTTTTTCTATTTTTCAAGCAGTTAGGTCATAGTAATAACTTGTTTAATGCAGTATGACCATATATACTTCTTGAATTATTAAATTCTACCGCATCTCACCGTACCACAGGATTCGTTTACTTTTATTGCACAAAATGTTGACAAACTCTGCAAATGAGTTTTAATTGTTGAGTTATTAAAAATATAGTCTATTTATTTCATCACATCTGAACTATATCCTACAACTAAAATTACAATAAAACGAGTCTCTAGGAAGTCAATGCTATTAGGTTAAGTCTATTTTTCGATATTTTCTGATTTTTGTAAATTTTAGTGGAATAAATAATCTTCTTAGTTCTTAAAGTATTTATTTATTGCTTCGTTTTTTCTAAGTCAGACGCCCCTTTTTTATAGCTTCTGAATATGTTGTAGTAATTTAAAGACATTGAGAATAAGTACATTTGTTATCAATATTTCTTTAAAATAATCATTGAAGTAAAAATTAAATTCTTTTTCTTTTGATGTTTTTTCGTTAATAACACTGAAAAACAACAAATTCTTAATAACTGTAAATGTTAACCTCTATTATTTAGAATTGTTCGAGATGCAGGCTTGAAATTTTAAAGAAACATAAATTTTAGGACAACCATGTTTTGATATATTTGTATTGTTATGAGCTCTAAAGAAACTCTACTACTTGCATAGAAAAAACTTTGTGTTTTTTGTTTTAAATAGGGAAAATTAGCCTTTGTTACTCTCTATTCCCTATAATAACCATCAACCAATCAATCAGACTCAAAAACCTTTCGAGTCTGATTCGTTACTTTTCAGTGAGTTTTTTGCACATGCTTTCTTTTAATTTGAAATATCCAAAATTTGGTTAAAACATAAAAAATTTTACATTAAAATGCTTGTGAAAATTATTATGTTATCACAAATTAAGTAATTTTTTTAATAAATGAAAAAACTCTTGACTTTTTAAAATAATAAAAAATAGATTTATTGTAAGGGCTTAACATGAGCTATTCGTGATTTATTTCCCTTCAGCTAAGAAGTTGATAGGAAACGTAGCAGGAATCCTGATAAATGGTCTCGAAATACTGAAAAACTAAAAAAGATTCATTTTAAATTTGTATTTAGATAAAACTCGGAAAAACATGTTTGTTAAGTTGAATAAACATAAAACTAATGACAAAAAATATTATTGTATTATTTTTACATATATTTCTTATCTCTTTTCGCGCTGTCAAAAGGTATAAATTACAAAGTTTTTAAGATGAAACTCCGTTGTCCCAACAAATACTGACGTATTTAATTACACATCATGTACACTTCTTATTTTGTTACAGAGTCTTACCTTTAGAAAAAATATTATATGCTTATCTGATCAAATTAAAATGAATAAAAATTTTAAAAACTGGAGTATTAAAAATACATTAATTCTCTCGATTTTTACTTCCCGGACCTAACCGCATTAGTTTCTGAGCGATTTCCAAATATTAAGTTAATATTATTATAATAAATATAAAAATATTAAAAGTGTTCCATTCTAATATTTTTACACGTATACAATTATTTACTTTATTATATTATTACAATAAAAATATATATGATAAATATTTTGAAATAAGATTATTTATTCAAAAAGTACAAGAATTGTCAATTGCTGCTTCCTAGTGCGACATTTATATAAACACTCACTCATTCACTTTCACATTTCAGATTCTGATGTCCGCATACGGTATGAGTGTAATAAATCTCGATTGTGACAGAGACAGTCGTTGGCTTTGGACAATGCCGGTAAATTTAAATATTTTTTATGACATATAAATTAGAAATAATTCAAACTGGAGAGTTAAGTATAATAATTCTTAGGCTTTATTTCGCATTTTCAAAAGTCGACACATTTTTCAAAATTTAATCGTAAAAGCGAATGTTTTTTGATACCTGCTTTCACCAGTAATGAACTTAATTTCCAAAAATATGTTAGAATAAATATCTCCTAATTTTTTTTTATTTCATTGAAGTAAAGCCCATTAAAAAAATTTATTTTCATTTTACAGCAGCAATAAAAACATTTACCTTAAAAATATTTTCGATTTAATAATTTATCATTTGTTTTAATTTTAATATCGATAAAAATAATATTTTACACTTCATTATTTTATTGCTTACGTCAATTCTAATATATTTAATCAAATATTTTATTAATTATTTTAAAAAAGTTAACACCTTTGGTAGCTAAATCTGTTCTTTGAAGATTTTGAGTAGAAGAATTAGTTCAGTTTTTGTTAAACATACGTTTATTTGATTTATGTAACCGAAGCTAAGTGTTATTTTTTAATAATGAATAAACCCTGAACAAAAAATTGTACTGGTGTAAAATAGTTTTTGTGAAATTGGAAAAGTATAAATCAAAGAATTTTCAATATTTACTCAAAACATCTGTTTTTTCTTACCAAAGGGAAAAAGAAAGTCAAATTTAGTCTTGTTATATTTCTCTCTATCTATATCCTTTCTTTTTAGTCCTATAAACGAAAGAAAATTTAGTTTTTTATTCCTAATATATTCTACATTGAATTTGTCCCTCTTCAATCATTTTACACATTACTTCTCAATTACAACAATACTTTTCAGTGTATTTTATATACGCGGTTCCGTTTTTGACATAAATATTATTAGTCTTATTTAGGAAGTGTGTTTTACTATGTGCTTTTTTAAGAAATTAATGACTTGAATTTAATTTCAGTTTGTTAAAATTTTTATATACTTTTTCAACACACATTTTTATGAAATTCAAGTGTCATTTCTTTCTTTCTAGATGGGTACCGCCGTATGGATTTTTCATGCTGCTATGCATTTTTTAGGACAGACACTAGTTATATATGAAGGAGATCCTTATTTTCAACCTCTGACGAGTTTGTGGGACATCATCGAAAAATGGAAAATCTCTCGTACTTTAATCGTTTCTAAAATAGTTAATGAATTTCAAAAAAGAGGTCTTCTTCCAAGTGAGAAAGCATATTAATTTTATTTAAAATTAAATAAAGTTTTATTAATTATTAAGATAATAAAAATAAATTAATTAAGGCAATTTACTTATGAAAAATTAACACACTTATAAAAAAATCACGTGGAAAGGAAAAAAAATGCTTTTTTTCTATTTAGAAGTTTGGAGAAAGTAACGTGTTTTAATACTGTTTTCATCCCATTCCTATATCTCCAAATAATAAAAAAATGTCAAAAAATATGAATGAAAGGCTATAATTTTAAATTAAATTAAATAACTCAATGTTTTTTTCTTTATTTGTGAGTGTGAGTGAAAGAGAGAGAGAGAGAGAGAGAAATTTGACACAATCGATAAAGAGAATAAGAAATGTACGAGTAATAAGAGAGAAAAGTATATATATATATATATGCGTGTGTGTGTTATAGTTTCCCTTAATTTAAATAACTTCATAATTTATTCTATATTTTAATTTCTATAGTAACACGCTCATCATTAATTCGTGAGAGAGATCCGATTTTTTTAGACTCTTAATTTATGCGAACATGTGATTTACGAAAATAACTTATATTAGCATTTCTTAGGCCCCAAACTAATAGTGATATTATCTTCTAGCCACTCAGGCTCCAGATAATATACTTAAATATTACTACATCTACTACCATGATATATGTAAAATCCTTAATTAAACTTTCCTGAAGAAGCGAACAAGGAACAGTTTCTTTATTACTGAAATATGTAGACGAGTGTAGCTTTCGCTGCTATCCCGAAGTATCTTAATTTCTTTCGTGTGAAAAGAAAATAAATTTTTATTTAAACAATAATTTTTCCTGCCCAAAATCATTGTACAAGAATCGTGTTGCCCAAAGAATCTTTCAATTCGAGATATTTTAGAAATGTTACAAGTTGTTTTTTCTGTGAATTTCCTTTTTGTAACCGTTTAAGAGTTGAATGTGCTCCTTTCATCAAACTTGCAGCAATACCTGAAGAAGCAAGTGTTAACTTAATACAGGCGTTTGAAAGGATTTTATCGAGGATTAAGACAATTAAGAACGTTTTCCAGTTCCATTTGGAGCATCCATAAAATACAATCCACCGTATTGTTTGACCACAGCTTGTATAATTGTGTTAAATGCTATCTTTGGTTCTTGAAGAAGTTTCGATGTATTTTCAAGGGGAAACAGCTGTAAGTCATTTCTGATGCATAATTGATGTCTGAGAAATTCTCTGTCGAGTGTTTCAGCGATGGACCTATTTGTTGCTGTCATTCCTAATTGTGCACAACTTACCACACATTACAAGACAAAGATCCTCAATAAAGATTAACACTTCATTGTACATTTCTTCTGTGAAATACACGTTATGATTATGTGTTTCTTGATACATTCTGAGCAGAATTCTCTAATCATATTTCTCTTTTAAGATGAGTGAGTGAAAGTAATAATGCATGCACTTAAAAACTGTGATACATTTTGACATTTGTCTGATATAACAGTTTTTATTTAAATCTCCAGAAATGCTTGGAATTTTCCATTCCCGTGAGAACTTCAGGATAAAAAGAATATTAAAACACTCTAGTATAGAAATTCATCGTTGTGTGAAAATGTCAAGTCAATCCATCGATTAATTTTTGAGTTTTGTGGACACATACGGAAATTGAATTTTTATAAATAAAGATTATTTCTATGATATAAAGATAAGTTATTAATATATTTTTTTCATAATACGAAGAGTACTCAAATAAATTTTAATCTCGAGCGTGTTTAATATGTTTTTGATGGAATTATTATAAAATAATTTTGGAATATCCATTTATATTATTATTTATAGTGTCAGCCTGACTAGGTTGAAAACATTAATTTGTCTTAAATGCTGAGAGTTTGAGTCACTATTTAAAAGGAACCTTTTCACCATCAAACCCGTTTATAAAATATTGCTAAATATGGGATTATCTAAGAACGATCTAAGGATTTGTATCTATAGAAGGAAAGGGCACAATTCAGCCGGTACGAGTTTCGAATAGATTTGACAGGGCAAACGTTTTCGAAGTCTGTCCTGGAACATGCACAACGAATATCAAGTCAGTTGATCTAAGAATATTTGACACGGAATTGCGCGCATCCGGTTTAATGATTGGTAGACTGTTAGTTCTCTAATCATTAGGTAAAATAATAGGTATAAATAAAGTAATAGTTAATATAGATAGTTACCTGTACGTTTGAATTGAACTTAAAATTTTGTTTTTCAGATAAAAATCAGGACCTCTCTTCGTTGAAATGCATTTTTACTGGCATTAGTGCAGCTAAGATTCAGACCTTCGATTTCATGAAGGAAGTGTCCGAAGACTTGATGTATACCACCACATACGGTAATTAGTATAAATATACACCAATAAATGAGGAAATGAACAAATTTGTTCATTTTTTTTACTTTCTTCTAAGTTTAGAAGTACGTGTTATTTTTATGTCTATATATTTTTAGTAGAGCATTTCTAATGAGCATACCTCATAACTGAACATCATAGGATGAAACCTTAAGTTGGATACTGAAATGATCATCAGTTATATCAAATTCTATGATATACCATAAAACAGATGGGCAAAAGAAATCGCAAAAGCAGAATATTGCGTGAAAAAAAAAGGATACATTTTTTATTAAATATCAATACATTTATTAAAAGAGAAATCAAAAATTGAATAGACTTTTCAAATATTTAATGGGAATGAAAAGAATATACATTGTAGAAATCACGCAAGTATCCTAAGATATTATATTGACAACTATCCACGGCAGCAAGATGCTGAATCAGACAAAAGTGCACCAAATTACAAGACAGAATTCGAACTGCACAGTTAAAATTTTACTCCAATTCTTTTCAATAAATTATAGTTACGAAAATAGTTATTATTAAATAGCAAACAAATCAAACAAATATAATGCACGGGTATTTTCATATAACACGATTTTGTAGAAAAATATGAAATCAATAATTCAAAAGATTTTTTGAGACAGTAATAACTAAACGGAATTCTCAGAAATCTTGAAGAAAATATTAAGTTTTATATGTGTGTAGATGTGTTTTATATGTATATATATATCTAATATGGATTATATATATATATATATATAATATGGATTATATATATATATATATATATATATATATATATATATATATATATATGATTTTCCAGCTAATTATCAAAGAGTTAATTGTATTTTCCAATGTACTGTAAAATCAGTTCCTCAGTTACTCGATAGATGGCGCCACGAATCAGCGTCATATTATAGCTCGTTTACCGTCACCCATTCCTGAACAAAACTGAGCAACATTTCGTTCTCGTTCTCTTCCCCCCTTTTTTCCTTCTTCTCTTCTTCTTTGCATTGCCCGCGTCGAAAGTGAACTCCGAACGTTCCGACGCCCATCGTTGATATGCGATGTAATGAGGCCGCTATCTATCTTTCTCCGATAAACTGGTCAACTCCTGCTGTAAATGTTTTTCCCTCTCCGTATCTCCATTTAATAAACGAAGTAAAACAAATTGAGCCTCATCATTGATTTCCTACGAAATCATCATAGAATCCGGTAATGGAATTACTCCCCTAAACAAACTAGCCCTTTACGTAAGAGCAAACCAATGTAGATTCGGGATGTACAATCTCATCTCCCCGTTCTACATATATAAGAATTTTTTCAAAAAAAAAAAATCTTACCTAACTTTTGAAAACAAGTTCACTTTTCGAATCTTAATTGTTGTTACTTAAAATTTAAAGATTTAATAATATCCTTAAAATTGAAATAATCGTAGATATTCACGAAAGATGTTTCATTCATATAATTGACTTGTTTTTTATTATCATGAATTTGAATTCCTAATATGTTTGAGTTTGACTTTTAAAAAGAAAAAAATATTCACGAAGCATAACTTCCCCCCCGGAAAGCCTCACTAAATGACTGGACATTTTAATTCTTAATTTTTTTTTTTGATAATATTTATATGCTCTTGCTCGTACATACAGTTTGGCTCCCAAAATGGAGTATGAACCTCTCACTCTCGTTTTGAAAGCCCTTAAACGAGGTTATTAAATACTCATCTAAGTTGAATATGTACAGGAACGATGAAATGCACAATACTGAATGAAGAATCGATAACATTTTAACTAACAAAATTTGTTCTTCAATACTCTCTAAGTTTCAGGGTCACAAAATTAAATATACGTCCAACGAAAATTGAGATTTTGATTCTTTTATTTTTTGTTGTAATGAATGAATAATCAACCATATCAGTTTTTAATCAATAGGTTTTGCTTCCTTAAGATACTTCAGAGGCTATTTTCAACAACAACGTCAGAAGTTACTCACTATTCGGAACGTGACGTCTCTTTTAGTCTAGTTGGTAAGGGTGTAGCAAAAGGTGCCCGTTCCACTTTTCTTAGAACCTTCTGGTCTAGGGTTGAAAATGCCGCTGGCACTTCCTTGGTTCAACACACTACACCCTCCACCGGACAACACCTAACGACGAAGAGATGACTCAGGATTTGAGCACTAGAGGGCAGCACAACCTAGAGCTACTAGTTACATATGCTGCTTATGCCCCCGACGCGAAATACTTGCCTCTGTGTATCTGACTAAAACAACAGCACATATATCGCAACTAGTGATATACAGGCTACGGCGCATATGTCGACGAGATCCGCCACTCAATTAGAGACAATCGACGATGTCAAATGGAAACTTCTCTAAGTAAAAACTCAATGCAACATGGAGGGAATGATATCAATTGCGGTAATCGCTGGAAAGGCTCTCTTCATTGCAAATATCATTTTTAATGTTTCTTTTCGTATCATCCCGATGATACTGGAAAGGGAATATATAGCGGTTCTCCAACAACAACGCTAGAAGTTGAAATGCCTTAATAGGTGGTCAGAACGAGATTTCTATTTTAATTTAGTTGGTAAGGGCCAGCAGAAAGCGAGCGGTAAACTTTTCATCGGAAACAATGCTCCATAGTTCAAAACGCAGCCTTTACACAAAGATCAACGCTCTCCTCTTTCACGAGTTTCAAACACCCTAAGCTGAAATGCTAATATTTAATTGCCTGGAGATAAAAGTAATTTAGCTGTTAAAATGAGCTCTAGAACAGAAGCTTAAATTTAAATTCGGATAATTGACATTATACTGTCTGAGGTAGGTAAATTTCTATGTGATATTGCAAAGAAAATCTGTCGCAGTCACGGAGGGGAATAAAAAAATTATCCAACACTATAAACAAAATGTCTGAAATTTGCAAATAAAACTGGAAAAAAAGAAAATAAATCCTTCAGTTTGACGACCTTAAGGAAATTTATTCAAGGAATAAGAAAAAGTCCTGAGGTGAGCGCTGCAAAAACTGTTTTATCCACTTATTATATAGCATTAGGAGAACGTGTTTCTGCAAAAACAATTCGAAGATTAATTCGAAATGGAAATTATAATGGTCGCTTACCTAAAAAAACACCTTTAAATTTAAATTCAAGTATAGAAAAAGGTTTATACAGGGGGTGGACAAAAATATGGAAACACCTTGTAAAATGCATGTTTGAAAAGAAAGATTGATTTTAATGAAATATGTAGGTGGCGCTGGCGTTTTTGACTACTAACGCCACCTATACAACTTCGTAAATGTGTTAAACAGTTCAGTTGTTGTCGGAGTACTGTTATGTGAGGTTGTCATTGCATTATGTCAGAGTTAACAGACTTCGAACGTGGGCAAATTGTTGGAGCACGTATGGTAGGTGCTTCCGTAAGCAAGGTAGCCGAGGTGTTTAGTGTTTCAAGAGGTACTGTATCGAAGATTTATTCCGCATATTTGAAAAGCGGAAAAACATCTGCTAAATCACAGCGCGGACGAAAGTGTGTGCTGAGTGATCGTGACAGACGATCATTAAGGGCAATTGTGACGAAAAATAAGAAGACCACAGCTGCAAAAGTTACTGCTGAAATGAATGTTGTGTTACAGAACCCTGTGAGTACCAAAACAATTAGAAGGGAGCTTCATAAACAGGGAATTTCTGGCCGTGCTGCAATTGAGAAGCCACTCATCAGTGATGCTAATGCCCGTAACAGGAAAAGGTGGTGTTTAAGTCATAAAGCCTGGACTATAGGGCAGTGGAAGCGTGTAATATGGTCTGACGAGTCTTCTTTCACATTGTTTCCCACTTCTGGCCGAGTTTACGTCTGGAGAACGCCATCTCAAGCCTATAATACAGACTGCTTGTTGCCAAGAGTGAAACATGGCGGGGGTTCTGTTATGGTTTGGGCAGCCATATCGTGGTTCTCTGCTGGCCCCATGATAACTGTGTCAGGGCACATGACTGCCAAGACTTATGTGAACATTTTGGCAGATCAAGTTCATCCCATGGTACAAACTTTGTTCCCCGATGGTGATGGTGTCTTCCAAGACGACAAAGCCCCTGTTCACACAGCTCACATTGTCCAGGACTGGTTTTCTGAGCACTAGGAGGATTTGTCCCATCTCCCCTGGCCACCACAGTCACCAGACCTGAATATTATCGAACCTTTGTGGTCTACATTGGAACGGAAAGTGCGTTCTCGTTATCCACCGCCAACATCGTTATCTGAACTTGCCACCGTTTTGCAGGAAGAATGGTATAATATTCCCTTGGCACACATACAGGAACTGTATTTATCCATTCCGAGAAGACTGCAAGCTGTTTTGGATGCCAACGGGTTTCCTACACCATATTAAGCAAAGAAACATGTTTTTTAAAAGGTGTTTCCATATTTTTGTCCAACCCCTGTATTTGCTAAAATTCGTATTACAAAGCCTCTATATTCCTGGAAAAACAAAATTTTCAGTGATAAAAGTTATTTCAATGTTTTTGAAAGTGATGGTCGATGGCTTGTTTGGAGGAACTCGTAACTCTGAACTACTTATCCTAAACAACATTCTCACAGTCAAATGTAGAAGTAGTTTGGTTCTCATATCGAGCTGGATGTCTGAAAAAGGAGTGGGAAAATCAATTTTTTTGACGGAGTCATGGATTAAATGAAATACTTTGATGTATTGAAGAAGAATATAAAATTAAGTGCTTTAAGTTATTCTTTAGAAATTAGTTTAAAAGTTCATAATTTGTTTCAACAAGATGATGAACTAAAACATGCAGTTAAAATTGTTAAATTATGTTTTCTTTTACATTTGTGAAATACAATTACGTAGACCACTTCAATCTATTAATCGTATTGTGATAGAAAATTTGTAGTTTCAGTTGGAAAACCCCGTTTAAAAGTATATTAATTAAAATCAAAGAACATATACAAACAGCGTTACAAGATATGGCAAAAATACCTAAGGAAACAACCCAAATCCTGTAAAATCAACACACATACAAATGTTCTAAATACGATATATGCAACGATATATTAATTTTTGTCTTAAATTTTTTTTTTGAGGAATTTAATAATGTGTGTACTCAATTTGTGACTTACGAATCTGTAACAAATATATTCAAAAATGCAAGTATATATATATATATATACTTGCATTTTTGTAATCTTTATTCCGATATTTTTATTCTTTTTTGTTCATCAGTTTTTTAAAGTTTAATCATCGTCTGTTTTAAATTCGGGGTTCGATCTTCATGATACTGGAATAAAAAAAATAAGTCTCTGTACTAGTTTTATTGTATATTGCCAATGCATGGGACAAAATCCTTTAAAAAGAAATCACTACTGCAACGTGCAATATATTTTCCTGTTTTAGTGGTTGAATTAAATAGAATAAAATACGTGCTTTCGTCACTATCTTTTAAACACACTTGAAGAAATAAAAAAAATAAATAAAATAGATGCAATTTTTTCGCGTTGGAGTATTTCTCATTCTCTTTTTAATTTATTGTCTTCAATGAATTTCAAATTTTAGAATAAGTATCAATAACTTAAGGTAAAAGCATAAGTAGTTTAAATAAATAGTAATGTTATTTTTTTTCTTTATTATATTAGGTTCGACAGAATCAATGAGTTTCTGCTTGATAAATACATTTTCACTACCGGCGTATAAAGGAGAAATTAATGCAGTAAACCTGGGTATATTTCTACAAGTGGTTGATAAAACTGGTAATTTTTTTTCAAATTTTATTAGCATAATACGGAAAAAAATAATAATTTACACCTACTAGAATGCTACCCTAAATGTTCCTGAAATTTCAAGTATGATCTAAGGGTATTCAAGATTGTATATGTCCTAATATTCTGATGTGTGTTATCAAGGAGTAGATATTGCCAAAATTAATTTTTTCACTTATTAATTATATTAGAAATAACAAGGCGGAGTGTACTTATAAACTGACTGTTTAAGAGAGTTCATTATATTTCTTATTCAAAACCATGGTGACTTTTTCTGTTAATTTCAAATTATAATAGAGCTTCCTTTATTCTACAAGTGAATTTGTGTGTAATGAATTGTGGAAGGGCAGATGAGATATACTTATATGATTAATGTTCATCTTATACACATGATTCTTCTTTCTTTACTTAAAGTAAATGACATCATTTCTGGGGGTGGAAGAAAGAAAAATATAAAAATGCCCATTCGAATTTATTTAGAGGCCATGTCCTTTTACAGAGTCAGATTATCTTAGTGGAGAACCATTATCATTGTTCATTATTCTATTCATATATACAAGGTGGAAAAAAATCCACCTTGTAAAAATCTTATGTTTGTCTCTCTTCAGACTCCTACCTCTGAGTAGAAGCATTCTAGCGGATGTCAGGCAGTTTTAATTGATTTGGATTGGAACACGTGAACTAGCAGCTTAGAAATAATTTTAGTCTAAAAATAAAATTTAGAGTACTGATTTATTGAATATTAACCCAGATTCCTTTTCAAAATTCAAACTATTTCTGAAAAAAAAAGGTCAAAAGAGAGAAAGCCTTTGTGGATAATTTATATGAAGATCTCTCTCGCTATTAAGAGCCAAGTTGGTTGGTTCTAGGACTATACAACAGCCCTGTGACCCATTTTAGACTGTGGGAGAGTAGAATGGTATTACTTAAGATGTTTTGGAAATGATACTGCAACTGAAAGTGTATTCCTCAGTGTGAAAGTGTAAATATTTCCATTAAATAAATAATAAATGTACATGTGTAAATTCTTTTGAAGCATAAAAATAATTAAAATGAAGGATTAATCGTTAATACCAACCAACGTCCCTAGACCACCACCATTTAGAGACGGATATAGTCCCCAAACATTCTGGTGTAATCGGCCAGCAACCAGAATTAAGTGAAGATTTTGCCTATCTTCAAGTAACTGATTACTTGTTTCGATTATCGAAATAAGAATAAGAAAAGGAGTTTGAGGAACATTTTGTTTATATTATCTTAAATTTGAAAATAACTTGTAATGATGAGTATAAAAGAAGATCGTAAAAATAATAAAATTAAATATAGAGTTTTTCGCAATTTAGTCCCCCCCCCAATTTAAAAAGATTTATGAGGAATTACTAAAAGATATAGTTTGTAACCAAGACGTGATTAAGTATTTTAGTGGTGTCTTTCAGGAGTAACTGCCGAATTGAAAATCAATTCGGCAGTTGAACTACAATGTGACATTGCAGGATTTAGATAAATCTCATCTTTAACCAACCTATTTGATTCACAGGCTAAACATGAAAATTCATAAAAAAAATACAATAAATTGATCGTGCTTTGTTTGTAACGAGTAAAAAGATATCTGGAAAACTTGAATTATTATCTGACTGTGATCTTATCTAATTCAAATTTCAATCGATGTAGTAAATATATGATATTTGGTAGCACGGTAAGCAAAAAACAATACAAAATTATCGTGAATTTCCTTGAATATAATATTTATTGATATTTTGATTCTTGAAATATGGTTTATATGAGATATTCACGAGCTTTTTTGGTCTCTCAGGAAATCGCGAAAAAAAGGAAAATTGCTAAAAGATGTTGATAGCATCAAATACTGCTTCATGAAAGCACCCAAAAATTTCTGTTACGACTTTAATAATAAAACTAGCTATTACTACTTATTATGAAAGAAAAACTTAGACTTGTCTTTATCCGCGAAAAATGTGCAAAACAGGATTGCAAAAATTTCTTCGAATATAACAGAACAACATTTTCAAGATATATATTAAGCTGGCTTCCGTGTATGAATTTAAATTGATGCAACATATGCTTTAAGTCATACTGCACTAGTATCACTCTTTGGCTGATACATGTCCCCACAAGGTATCAAAGAGCTTTTCGTACTGCTGCCTTGAAGGGATAAAATGTCAAGAAGATATTGCGAATTTTGTAGAAACTTACAAGGAACTATGGAAAATAAAATAATTATCATTGCAACTGTTGGAGCTATAAGTACGACAAGAGTAAATAAAGAAGTTGTTTTAGTTATAAAGAAAAACTGAGCTTGAAATTTTTATCTTCCATGGCGTGATACATCAAGAAGCGCTTTACGTCTCGATATTTCTTGATGTGATGTGATTGCTTATTAATGTCGCACTCTGAAGCAACGCTAGAACTATTGGGAACGTACCTTGAAATTTTGAGCCTCGACTAAGTGACGAGGACGACATTAGAGCTGGCATCTCGCTCTCCAAACTTCCACACCATACCAACAGGAGGATTTGGAACCTTGACCAGATTTAATGTGCATCAGCACCTCAACACGACAGATCCAAATTGGCATCAGGGATCGAACCCACGACTTGATGAAAATAACGCCGGCCGTGATTCCTGACCATGACTACTAGGCTACCGCAGCCACAACATTTTCTGATGAAATGGTCACAGTTATGAACTTCGTTATCATGGTAATTAATAGCATCTTGGCCAGTGTCAATTTTACTTATTAGACTGTTACAGAATAAAGTATATTCAGTATTAACGGTTCTGAAATTATATTTCACCAAGCTTGAATGTCGAATTTTAAACATTATGATATTTCGGCATTAGCTATTTTTGCATTGAGCCACCGAAATAAAAATATCTTTGAAAGTTAATAGTTTTTTAAAAAAATGGAAAATATTACTTTGTGTAAGGCTTTATTTAAATAATAGAAAAACTATTATTTTAATAATGATCATCTGGATCGCGACCACTGTCATGCCCCTTTCCCCCTTCCCGGGCGTGCTCTTATATATATATATATATATATATATATATATAAATGGCTCTCTGATAAAGGGCTCTTAAATAATTTTCGAGAAATTTAAGAAACTCTTTTATCTTGCCAATCATGCAAGGTGTTCCATTCGTGAAAATACTATTTAATTTTACCTTATGTACTTTGTTAATTTCAATTATATTGTTAAGTTTTTTAAAAATGTCCTAATCTATAGTTAAAGGTAGTTGATGTAAATCAAGAAGTTCTTCCGCTATATCAAAATTATCGTTCGAGTAACACACAATATGCTTAACTGCGTATTGCCTGTGATGTCACAGCTTTTATCCAAAGCTTGGGAAAAGTGATTGCAATTTTGTAATCCAGAGACAATATGTGCATTAACATTTATATAGATATTAGTTTTATATAACTTTTATAACTTTTTAATATAAACTGCTGTTTGTAGAAAATGCAACACCATGAAGGAATCATCAGAATCAAATGAAATTCGCAGCAAATGTCAATTATAGGATATTATGCAAATTAATAAAGTTTCAGAGCCATCGCGCGTGCGCGGCGCGCGCAGCGCCCTCTGAATTGATGCTGAAAGCGTATAAATAAAGTGCTGTAGCGGGACGTTGAAAAAAGTCTATGATTATTTGTTAGTGGCAAACGTTTAGTGAGACCTGAGTATGCCTCCACGACGGAAGAATAAGAAATTCAAGCAACTTACGGAGTTTGAACGAGGGAGGATAATCGGCCTTCGAGAAGGAGGATTTTCCTATCGCGCAATAGCAGCTCGTATGCAGCGGAACAGTTCCACAGTGATGGGAGTTTGGAAGCAGTGGACCGACGAGCACCGAACAACTCGAAAAACAGGCACTGGACGACAGAAGGTGACGTCAGAGCGCGATGATCGACACCTGCTCCGCATGGCGGTGAATGATCGCACAGCTTCCTCCAGGCAGCTGGCAGCACGTTGGTCTACTGCTACAGGTGTACAATTGTCGGCTTCGTCAATTCGTCGTCGTCTGCTGCGCCGTGGATTGCGTGCAAGGGTGCCTTTATACAGGATTCCCCTCACGGCGAATCATCGACGGCTGCGTCGGCAGTGGGCTCTTGAGCACAGAGACAGGCGAGCTGATTGGCACCAAGTTGTCTTTTCAGATGAATCACGCTTCAATTTGTGGACCCATGATGGCCGTGTTCGTGTTAGACGTTATGCCGGTCAACGCTGCCTTCCTGAGTGTATTATTGAACGACATAGTGGTCGAACACCCGGAGTTATGGTCTGGGGTGCGATTTCGTATCATGGACGATCCAATTTGATACGAATTGAGGGTAATCTCAATAGCAACAGGTACGTCCGTGAAGTGCTACAGCCCGAAGTCGTTCCTTTCCTTCAAGGCATCCCTGGAGCTATCTTTCAGCAGGATAATGCACGCCCACATGTTGCGCGGACTGTTCGAGACTTCTGTTCAGCACAACGCATGCAACTTCTTCCTTGGCCTGCTTATTCACCGGATATGTCGCCTATTGAGCACGTGTGGGATATGGTTGGTCGGCGTCTCGCTCGTGATCCGCGTCCTGCAGTTTCCAAAGACGAACTTTGGTTGCGCATACAAGCGATATGGAATTCTCTTCCTCAAGCAGATATTCAACATCTGTTTGACTCCATGCCACGTCGTATAGCAGCACTTATTGCAGCGCATGGTGGCTGCACCAAATACTGATTTCGGACGCTTAATTTGTTTCTTTTGTTTTGAAAATTTCATCATTTATTTGTATCAGTACAAGTCGTTTCTGCATTAAATTTCATTTGATTCTGATGATTCTTTCATGGTGTTGCATTTTCTACAAACAGCAGTATAAATATGCATTGTTTGAGCAGCCGAACTAGATTTGGCTTTTATGCATTAATAAATCTTTTCTTTTACTCATTCACCCAACTACCACATTTCAACGCGCGCACCCATTGCGGCTTTTGGTTTATAATGTCGAAATTAACCTTTTCGAAGGAAAGGCGTGTATAAACTAAATTCAATAACACGCAGAGATACCCATGAAAAAAATTTGAAAGCTTTTTTTTTATTTGAAGAAAAACAATTTTCTGCGTGCGGAGCATCGAGGTCCAAATTGCACAATAGTAAGCATATTAATAGATTTAAAAATATGTCAGGAACACACGCACACACACTCAAACATATATATATATATATATATATATATATATATATATACGTATTAAATTTGATTTGAAGAAACTGCTTGATTATTATTCAAGAAAGATTTTTCTTTGAGAAAATTGTAGATATACGAATATTTGTATATAATTTAAAATGCTATTTCTTGAAAAAAGCCTATACTTTTTTAAACATTATTTTTGCACTGAAACTATGCAGTAACTGGACATCAGCTGTTGTATTTCTTTACAGAAGCAAAAATGTCAGATTGGATTGTAACTTTATCTTATATTTTGTAACTATAATATTTTTAAAACGAAAACATTTATAATCCTTTTTCTAAATCGCGAAAAAGGATTATAATGCGAAATGTTATATGAAGTATTTTTTCTTTAAATGTAACCAAAATGCTGAAGATTAAACTTTGAATTAGTGTAAAACATTTCAGTGGGTGTGTTCATGCGCACAACATATGCGCTCATCGGAATGAGGATTAAACGACTCACTCGGCTTGAGCAGTTCACTCAGGTTACATACAATTCATGTGCAAAAGAACGTTGTTAACTACTAAACAGAATGAATGATGGTACAAAGACGATAACTGGTAATATTTTTGAAAAGAAGAATCGGTGGAATGTCAGAATCCGGACGACCACAAACCGAAGTGTCTCGAATTCTGAATGTTCTTCAAGACTAAATTTTTCAAGATTGTGGCAGAAAATTCAAAATGCAAAAAATGTTAAATGGCAACCAGGTCAACTAAGAGCTAAACCCGTTCAACAAGGCTGGGATCTGGCAATGACTGAGCGATGTCAGAGAGTCAGTTATGCCAGATAACTGGATTCAGCTCTCACAATCGCTACAAATGTACGAGTTTCCACAAAAATTGCTCACAGCGTACTCAATTATGTTGTTATCTATGCCAAACGACCAGAAGTTTGCATTTTCTTCATATCTATGCATATACACGTTCGTTTAAACTGGAGTTTGAAACATCAGTACTTGAGTTTGGGATAGTGGGCCAATGTGATATTCAGTGACGAATCTCACTTTAGTCCAAACAGTGATTCTCATCGGTTGATGATATGGTGTGAATGTGGAACTCGTATTCACATGGGAAACATAACGAAAAGGTATCTTTTTCCTTCAAGGGGAGTCATTGGGGGGGTAGGTATTCTTCTGGATAACATGGGTCTATAACTATTAAAAGAGATAGCAATGTGTGTGTGTGTGAGAGAGAGAATTTCTTGAGCCTTATGTTCATCTGTTTCGATCTGCTGGAGGCCCATATTTTATATTTATGGATGATAACGTGTCTTGTCATCATACGAGCCTGGTCAATGATTTCTTGAAACGCATGCTGTGGACTTCTTCCTCGCTTGATTTGAATTCTATCGAGCACACACATATGAGATATGTATGCTCAGGATACAACTTGCATCCTTTCTTCACGTACCAAGCTCGGTTTTAGAACTGAGAAGAGCTCTTCATGATCTCTGGAACCCTTTGAGTCTGTAAATCAGAACAAATATGGAAAATCAATGTGCAGCTTGCTTGTATATCAGAGGTACTAACACACCTCATTAAAGTGCAGCGTCATCTTTTAATTTCATTGTTTTTACAATAAAGTATAAAATTTCCTGAACCTCAGTTTTTTTCAAGATATTTCTTTCAATAATGAATGTGTTTATTATCGGTCTTTCATACTATTTTCTAACCATTTTATACTTGTATGTCACGCTTCCCGCCATTTCTATTTAGATTTTCTTTAGTATTCGTATAATTACCAATTATGTGTAACTTTTGGACAACAGTGTATATTCATTGATTTAAAGTATTCATTTTCTAATGGTACAGATCGGTGTCCTTTATATATTAATGCCAATCTATTCTATCATTCCATAAAATCCATTACCGATTTATTTTCATTAAGTTGCAAATTTAATGTTTAATCGCTTCAAATTTATTTACTTTGGAGAATGGATCACACATTTACTTCTCGTGAAATTGCTTATTTTTATTTTCTAAAACTTTTCTGCTATACGTCAAATTAATTTTGTGCATGTTATTTTAATCTTACAGAATTTTTTTGTTCTGTTTTTTAAATCCGAATATTTATATTTTTTTGAATGTATTGTAAAAAAAAAAAATCGAAGAATATAGATCTCAAAGAATTATAAATATATACCACAATAAGTATGAGCTAGAAATTTTAAAACAGGCATAAGAAACATACAGAATATACATGAACAATATCGCCATGGAAGCACTATTGATTTGATATTCGGAAATTAAAGTCATTTTTTGACTGTATTTTGAGTTCTATATGCTCAAAAGAGAAATAATTGGAATTTTTTTCACAGGTAATCCAGTAGTTGGTGAAATGGGTGACATGGTTATTTCAAAACCCATGCCAAGCCTTCCTATTGGATTTTGGGGTGATTCGGATGGATCTGCTTATCGTGAAAAGTATTTCTCCAAGTACTCAGGTATGTTTCATGAGTTCTGAACTTTTTAACAATTGTTACCCTACTTTGTATATAAGTTTTATTGGAGTATTCTTTCAATAAATTTTTGCTATCTGAATTATTTTTTTCTATGCCTGTTTTATTTTTAATTCTAATACAGGGCTGTAGTTACGTGTCAGAAATATTTAAAAAAGTTGTTCTTAAGGAAAAAAAAACATTTAAAAATGGATTTTATAAGGTCAATCTTTTTAAATGTCCTTTTAATATTTTTCAGTGACTGTTTCCCCTTTTTGATGTCTCAATGCAACCTTTGCCATTTCAGGATATATAAGAAAGCCTGCCTTCTGGGTTGCCTCATATCTTAGAGCTTTAAATGTTATCAAAACAAAAACAGAACTTTAAATTTAACAACAAAACGTTTTCATAATGATTATGCATTAAAAATACTTAAAATGATAAATATGAGAAACTGGGTGCAGAATATCTAATTCTTAAGAATGTAATTAAATTTTACTTGGACGTAAAATATTTTATAAAGATGTAAAAAGATTTAAAATGAAATCTCCTTTTTAAATGCATTTATGTTTGATCTTTCAAAAACAGACATAAGTTAAAAGGCATTTGTAAACAGCAACATATAATGAAGTTTTACCACACTTTTATTCTTAATCTTTTATGAGTTAACTTCTTAAAAAATAAAACAAATATTCCAATAATATATACCAGGGCTTATCATTTAGATATAATGGCCAATTAAATTGCCTTATTATATGAATAAAATCAAAATATTATCACTTTCATAGAGCTTATGAGCTCACCAGGACTTATCATTTAGAAATAATTTTGTTTCAGGTGGTTGAATTTTTATTAAAAACTTTATTTACGTGTGATTTGCTTAAATAAACTTAAATATTGATTAATTTCTGTTGAAAATATTCCTTAAATTTTCTGCTTCATCCGGAATTTCCTATATGATGCATTTCTGCCACTAAAATGTAATCAGATCGCGATGCCCAATTTTTAGTACAAAGCTCATAGACAATCAAGGCTATCAAATGTTTCCTCTTTAAATAGGCATCTCATTTGCATAATGAGTTTACGTAGAATTTTCTTATCCTGTAGCACTGATTACTGCCAAAACTATGTATAAAGGCACTATGATCTCGTCTAAAGAGCATTATTAAGAACGCGGCGTATTAGAATGTAATTTAATTGCTGCTTTCTTGTGCTTAATTGTTTAGTTTAATTATTGTTCTGAAAATTTAACTTTTTGTATTTACTTTATTATTGAATTTAATGCTCACAATTTTCAGACCCTTATTTACTTTGGAAATGGTTTTTGATTCGCTGAAAAAATGATTGCGGATTAATTTTAATTATAATTCACATAATTTATTTATATCAATTTGTTTCATTGAGCTGAATATATAAATTAATTACACCGAAATTAAATTAGTTATATCAATTTAATTCGAGCTTATGACTTACCAGTGTTATACATGACATATAATGATGTAAGAATAATTACGAAACATGTGTTATAATAAGATAGCATATGCTAGAGAGACATGTTAACCCAATCATTAATATTACGACTTTTGTGGCCGACGATATTTAGATTTTGAGGAGGGTAAAAATCCCTATTCTGTCAAAAGCGTCCATCATCTCTTCATACGAAGTTGGGAATACTACATTTTAAATGGAATCATGTATTAAAGATTTCGCTTATTGAGGGATGTATGCTACAGGAGTAAGCTTTATAATACAGAAGTCTTCATCGTCACGTTTGATCATTGTTCATTATTCTGAAATCAGTCGTTAACAACTTTTGTATTGTGGAGTGGTGTTGATTTAAGCCAAGCTGCTGTAATTTACAGTCGTCAAAAAAGGAGTCATTCTAAATAACCGTCGCCTCCAGACAAAGTTAGCATCAATGTTCAGGAATCAAATGAAAACAAATTATGATGCAAAAAGGAGTTTAATTATTTCCATTAAAATAGTTAATTAAATCATATACTGAATTTTTCTCATTAGAGGAACCTAATTTCATGCGAAACTACGCGTAGAAAATAGTCTAAAGAGTTTCTATATATCATTCGAATACCGTCATTATTTCTGACGATATTAAAAAAAAAACTGTTGGAGGGCCATGTACTAGATTACTTCCGCGCAAACAATTCATAATATTTTCCTCGATTCTTAACACCATTTTATGTAATTAAGATTTATACAGTTGTAGATGGCCTTTTAAGTCTTTTAACAATGTCATATCCAAATTTCAAAATTGAACATTTCCAGAACTAATGGAGGAAATTGCAAGAAAATTTGGCTTTAAAAATTTCATGATATGAGGAATCCATGTTATCATTTTCACTTCATGCTCGTTACTGTATTTAAAAATGCATGTTTTTTGTAATAATATTTATTTTATCTTTTAAATTTTTAGAACTGAAGAAAATGTTATTTTCTATGCAAAATAATTAGAAAAATATTGAATAGAATTTTTTTATTGACAAGTACTTGAGATCACTCATTTAACATTTTGTAACTCATCCTTTATCCTCATAACTCGAGAACTTACCAGATAAAATTACCAAAATTTGAAATTTTGGTTAATTTTAAGACAGGAAAAAAGATACACACAAAAAAATGGACTCTATTACGGAAAAAAAATTCCATTTTGAAGTTAATTAACTATGTAATTAATTAACCCATTTACATCAGGATTTACTTCTCTGTAAACTGTTAACGAAAAACCTAATTTTGTTCAGAAGCGATGATTGATTGTTTATTAACGTCGCACTTAGAAGCAACATGAGGGCTATTGGCGACTGACCTCCTTCAAATAACGAGGACGACTCCTGAGCTGTCCCTTCCCTCTCCGAATTTCCAAACCACGCAAACGGAAGACTTGGGATATAAACCAGATTCAACGTGCATAATCTCCTCTACATGATGAGTCTTTAGTGGCATTGGTGTTCAAACCCACGAATCGTCGAAAACAACGCCAGCCACGAGTTTGTGATCATTACCACTAGGCTACCGCAACCACTTCCAGATGGGATAAGAATTGCAAAAGTTATTTAATGTGACCAATTATTTTTTACATTGTTCATACCATTTACAAAGCAGGTAACAGAAGTTGAACAAAATGGATAAATTGTTATTTTTATTACTATACAGCATCCTCATGAATTTTTTTATGGATTAATAAAAGCGCCGTGAAGAAATTCTGTTTTATGTAATTTTGAAAAATAATTCCTTTTCTTAGTTTCAGATGCATAACTAATTTGATGCGAACAAAAAATAAGCTCCAAGGAAGAATTTCAAAATGATTCAGATAAAATGTTGTGAAATTTTATGTCCGGATCCCTTCTTAGCACACTTCCTGTGCTGAGAAGGGTTCCGGACGCAGTCATTTAAATGTGTCATTCGTGTTGTTGTGAATGTTACTTGTGTATTACAACATTTATAAATATATTAAACACTTGTGATAATTTTGTTTTGAGACAAAACTTTATTTACTTTGAACAATATACAGCAGTATTTTAACTTGAAAATAGTAACATTTAGGTTTGAATTCAATTTAGAAGAAAGAATTATTTATTAACAAATGAAATATTTTTCTGTAACTGTTTTGTTTAGGAGTATTTACAACTGGTGATTGTGCAATCATAAATCCGGTGACCAAAAATTGGATAATTTGCTGTAGAAGGTGAGATAAATTTCTTTATGGTAAATTTGAAAATTTTTTTTTTCTAATTGAGAAACATCACATAAGTTATAAGACATATTGTTGTTCGAGTTGATTTATAAAATTAATGATTAAAATTTATCTAATTTGGTGCATTCAGTATTAAAAACATTCATCAATTCTATAAAAATATAGATTATAATTTTTTTGTGCATGTGTCAAACCCCATTGAAGAACTTCACCAGTCCAGAGAAATGTTGCCAAACTGTACAATATCTCCAAAAATGTAAAGTGTCGCTAAATTACGACACCTGAAATGCACCGCAGCCTTTAAACCTCTACACCATCTCAACGCTAGAATATTGTACCTTGACAGATTTGAAAAGCATCAGTTTTGCTATATAATAGTCTTTAGTGGCATCAGGAGTCGATACCACGATTCGATGGAAACAATGCCGGCTATGAGTTCGTGACCATGACCACATGGCTACCGCATCCGCTACCAAATGAAAATATTAGATAGGAAGAATTATCTTTGAGATAGGATATTTTGGAGGAATTTGCAGGGAGAACAACGAATGCTTCATTTCTAGAGTTCCTGATAGAAGTTGATATAATAGTCTAGTTTTATTTTCATAAAACCAAACAATGAACCAATTCTGATATAGAAAGGTGATTATCCTTATTCAAGCAAGACAATATTGAAAAATGATCCATCATTTTTCGGACGTATAGAAAGCTTATGAAACAACAATTACGAGTTGTCAAATTTGAACAAGTCAAAGTTAACCGCTGTTATAACTTTGTGCCTCCGAAGATCGCTTTGAAAAAAGTTGAAATACGACCAAATGGTATAATAAAAAGCCCCGGGAACTACGCATTCCCTTCAAATTCATATATAAATTACTGTCCAGCCTCATATACATTATAAAAGATAATTGGGAAATGTCTGGACAAATCTGCAAATGATGTGGTCGGAAAAGTTTTCTGTTTCTTCTCAAAAGTAAGACCCCTAATGTGTCTACTAGAAAATCTGCAAATGAAGGTTCGGATGCCTCAATCTCCTTTAATGATAAAGACACCTACAGGAGCTTCACTACCCTGAGTGAATCGGAGAAGTCTTCCATAAATGCTGATTTAAAATTCTTGTTTTTGAATAGGTTTCAGGAAGGTGAAAGAGGTATTTGGACCTGATAGAAAAGAGATTTCTTCCTGGGCCAAATTATCAGCTATTTCATTGCCAAAGAATCCTACACGAGACCGAACCCACTGGAAATAGATTTTGAGTTGGTGCGAAAGATATTTTAGGGTTTCAAGAATAAAAGCAGAAGCCCTATCACATACCTCAGTCCAGTTTCATAGTTTCTGGACGTCGGTTTTTTGATAAAATTCAAATGTCGAAGCAAGATGTTCCGTTGTTAATATCATTGAGTACCTCTTCGATAACAAAAAGCTCTGATATGAAACTGAACAAAAATAAGAATTCCTAATCAGGCTTATTATAGAAAGTAGAGGGCTTAAAGAAAGCCTCTCTGGCACAGTGGTATTGCTTTCATCTCTGCTGTCTTCAGTATAAATCTGCATTGAGAATTTGAAATTTGGATGAGGATTTCAAGAGCAAATAAAAGTTGAAATTCAAGTAAATTATGATTTTTTTTATTTTCAATCTTGAGTTCGGTTTGGAAACCATCTGGAAGGTTAATGATATATTTTAAGGAATATATATCAACATATTGATCTCTATGTCCAAGAAATGGATTCGAAAAAAGGGCTATCTCTTTTCAGTCTCTGATTATTTGATTAATTTAGATATTTGACCATAAGATATCTTTCACAAAATAAAGAACTTTTGGGATTAATGGTTTAGCAAGATCTCACCCAGTCTTTCACAAACATTTCTTATGGATGTTAATACTGTTCTATTCAGATCAAGATAAATGATATTTTGATAAATCAAAATTTTGAAATAAATGAAGCCGTTTTGTATGGATCCCATTTTATGAACCATCAGTAATTATTTTAAATCACTTATTTTAATAATGAATTTTGATTTCGAGCAAAAACCTTTTTTGCAATCCAGAATGCTGCATTAAAGCTTTAACAATATCACTCAATGCAATTTCGCATAAATATATACATTTATTTATAAGTAATTAATTTATGCTTCGTACATTTTACTAAAACTAAATATCTTATTAAAGTAGTTCAGAATAAATTGTTGTTGATGCTAAAAAATGTCATTCTTACTTTGGTGTTATAATACGAGTTATGTAAACATATTTTATATTGAGGAAGTAGACTAAAAAGCATCAAACAACAATCAGTACGCTGATCAGATTTCAAACTTTTTTTTCAGTGACGAAACGTTAAACCCAAAAGGAACTCGTTATGGAAGCTCAGAAATTTATGATATAGGTAAGAATATTTCAACAGTAATTCGCGAATAATACTTTTAAAAGAGGCCCTTACTTGCATGTGATTTCCCCATGATTTCTCTCTCTCAAAAAATTATATTCTTCACGTTGGTATTTTCTTTTAAATAATCTCCTTTAGACGAAGTACATAGGAGAGGGGAGGGGTTGCCAGTTCAGGTGTCATCCTCGTCGCTTAAACGAGGTTCAAATTATGAGGTCCGTCGCCAATAGCCCTCGTGTTGCTTCTAGTGCGACGTTAATAAAACAAAAAAAAAAAAAAAAAAAAAAGATGTAGTACAAGCCGTTGTGAGCTAAATATATCCGTAAAATTCAAAATTTCCTTAAAGTCGCTATCAAGACCTAGATAATAAAATGACCTAATATTTTGAAAAGTAACTCATAAATTACCATGAAAAACTTAAAGAAAATTATTCCAAAATGATTTTAAATGTAAAATGTGCAAACAAATAGATAATAATATACAAAATTACTAAAATATATATAAAAATTACTAATAATATAAAAACACACACTTTTTTACCAGAATCGTTGGAATATTTTTTCATAAAATTGTTGTTTTGAGCTGAAGATTGTAAAAAACCGTAACCCCCCTTCAAACCTTAAAAATCTTTTAGATTTGAAAATCCTTAAAAAAACCGCTCCCCTTAAAAATAATTGAATACGATATTTATAAGAAATATTTAAATTCTTACAACTTTAAGTTCAATATACTATTTTAAATATTTTTTTTTCATTCATGCAGTTGAAGTATTTCCTGAAGTACAGGACAGCCTTTGTGTATCTCAGTATAACAAAGATATGGAAGAAAGAGCCATTCTGTTTCTAAAATTCCGGGAGGGTTACAGTTACAATGAAAAGCTCATCGCCAGAATTCGGAAAGCAATTGAGAAACATTTATCGTTTTTACATGTGCCAGATGTGATAATCGAAATACAGGAAATACCAGTTTGTATCAAAATATTTTTTATTTTGAAAAGCAATTCTTTTAAATAATTTTTTTATTCTTTATGGCCATTTTAATGTACGTATTGCTTATCGCAAAACGTCTACATCAATCATTCGTTGTTGTCAAAGATACTTTTTAATAGCAATTTTAAAGATCCTCTACTTGTAGATGTGTGTGTGTGTAGTTTGGCATATTCTATTAACTAATAAAGAGCCATATATAGTTCCTAAAATATTTGATGTTCATAATAATATTATAAAAGGAAACCTTAACAGCGTTATAGTGGTTCATAATAAGTTCAAATAAATGGGACTACATATTAAATTAAAATGAAAAAATATGTTTGATTATGATTACAAAGGTTTTTTTTGCATTGTTTCTCTCATACATTCTCAAATACATCTGTAATCGTGGAGAGCTTCATTCAGACCCTTTCTTTTTGTAATATTAAAAAAAAAAAAAAGATAAAAATGAAATCTAGAAATTGCTATCATGCACACTAGCTGCTTGATACTATTCTTTCTCTTTTGTTGTGTTCATGACTTACGTTTTAGCGAGGATGTGACACAATGACCTACTCGGATTTCTCATTATCAAGAAAAAAGATGAATTTTTTTAAGCATTTGTCAAATAGTTAGGAAGGAAAACTTTCACTTTTGTATGAAGCTAAAAAATGAGAAAGGAAATATAAAGAAAGTAACTCTTCAGCTTTTTGAGCTTAAATATGAGTTAATTTCATAGAAAGATAATGAAATGACTAAGAATTCAAATCCGTAATATGCATCAATGGCTAATAATTACATATTGAATGTTAACATAAGTAATTACTGAACACATCTCTTTAGAAGCGCTTTTCCCGCGATGTAAGGAGTGATGAGGATCCCAGTTCCAATCTTGCGATACATTCTGATAGACATTTTTCAACTGTTGCTATAGATCTGCGTCTTTGTGGATACCACAGCATTCTACCATGTCTCATACACGTTCGATTGGCGATAGATCTGATGACTTTGTGCTGACCAAGGAGCAATATCAAAGGCATGGGAATAGATATATGAGAGCCGTATGGTATCTGAAATAGTCTTGTTGGAAATTGACCTCAGGATGATATACAATGAAGTGTAACAAAAAAAGTTGCAGGATGTCATCCACATATTGTTCAGCTGCTAAAGTTGTACCCAGGATGATTAAGAGAAGTGTCCTGTTGATGTAAGAGGCAATACTTTACACCATCACAACTAGTAATTTCAATAAGCAATTGCAAAATAAAAGGTGATATAAGGACCAATGACCCCATATTCTGTACTCAAGGAGGCTTTGATCATCTGCCCAAGACTGACGAGGAATTCATTGTTGAACACAATCCAATTCCATGTGCTGGCAGCCATGATGATCGGGCACCGATTCCACTCTAGATAACTCTACCGATATAGTAGGATTAAATGCAAACGTCTTAAAAACCGCTGTGATCGTAACTTCATCACATCCAAGCGATGGTAGATGATGGAAGGTACCACAGTGATAAGGAAGGGATACTAACACATTGAATAGCGGAAAATGATTCTGTTAGGGCATTTCTGGCCCATCACCCTATGATTCGATTTTGTTTCGCTTACGTACACCTTCAACGTCTGGCATTTCAACCCGCCGATGAATACCTAGCAGCAACCTTTGTTGCTTCAACTTAGCGCAGCTTCATCTTAGTGCTGGTAGATATAAAGTTGACAAGAAAATTACGTTAAGAGAAAAAATATATAAAAGCACTATCATGAAATTAATACTGTTAAATGAAAAAATAAAGCTTCAACTTAAGTTATTTCTTTCTTTATGACTTTAATAGTTTCGAAATTAATTCAGCTAATTATTGGTACAATAAAAATTGAACTCCTTTAATCTAAATTTTCTGTTTTTACTTTTTAATATTAAACTAAAGAATATTAGAGTTGTTTAGATGAATACACACACACACACACACACAC
>BMAW01005988.1:14684-29304 GCA_019974015.1 Nephila pilipes | reverse complement strand
ATCGACTTAAAATTTTGACACGTTTCAAGCAAAGGTTAGTACTCTAGAAAGACCTGGTTACTGGTTTACTACGAGCGCCATTTCTGGGTTAGTCTCGGGAGTTATTGATTGATGTGTTATTCCTTTTCATGAATAAGTTCTTTATGTATATTTATAGAGTTCATTAATCATTTGTATATTATTAACTATTCAGGATGATTGAAAAAATATGAAGACAATATGAGTTTCTAAATTCCATAAAATTCGAGCTTTACTTAGTTATTATTTTTATTAAATACAATTGCATATATTTGAGTGATCACTGAATAGTAAATTATTATATAAAGTAATATTTATTTATCTATTGAATAAAATGAATACTTTAATGGGATATTGAACAACAAAATATTCTAATCGTTTTCAGGCAGCTTTGAAAAGGTTTCAGAAATTCAGTCCTAAAGTATTTTTAACTGTAGATAGATATCCATAACGTGGAAAAGAAGTTGAATTACTAACCGAAGTGATATATATAGTTAAAGGTATTAAGTTTGTATTTCTTTGATTACACTTCTTAAACTTATTCTATTTTATTTTAGATACAATTTAATACATTAGTAAAAATGTTGGTGCATTATCATTAAAACGATATAAAAAAGAGAGTAATAATACATTTAATAATATTATGCAAGAAAAAAATTTAATGAAGCCGTTGATAACTAAATTTGGCTTCCTATCTAGGTAAATTGGCATGCACTGGTGAATTTCGTATTACTTGAGGGAAAAACTAATAAAAATTGCTTGTTTAAATTCAAAATCTGATAAAGAATATTCTCACCAGATTTTAATAACTTATTATTTACTTTAAAATTTGATCATTAACTTTAGCTTTATTATTTGAATACTAATTTGATTTTTTTTATGGCAGAATCATTTATTTTGATACAGTTTGTTCTTTAAAGTTGGCATCACTTTTGTACTTAGGAACATATGTATTTCGAAGGCTCATTAATAAATGGGATAATAGCCTTTGTTGTTCCACACTCCTAAATAATGCACTCCTTCTTACACTTATAAAAATAGTCGATATTTTTGAGAAAAAAAAATACTTGTGAACGAGTCTCTGCAAAACGAACGTAAGGTTTCTATCTATCGGCCAGTTTGGTTTCTTGAACGTAATGTTAATCCTATGGAATTTCTATTTTTACTTTCAAATATATACTATTTTATCTATTCGAATACAAAAAAGTACATCCGAAAGCACAATCAATAAGGAAGGTTCTGCAGAATTATATTTTTGCCCAATTTTTGAAAATATTTTAGAAAATTTTTAAAGACCGAGAAATGCACTCAGAATAAGAGAAATAAACCATTAAGATAAATGTAAAAAAATATTTTTGAAAATCTTCCTGTCTCACTGTAAAAATGTTATTAGTTTTCATTATCTGGTAAACAGCTGAAGACACAAGTTGAATAATAAACCTCCCCCCTCCCAAGGGGATTTTTAACTATTTTATTTATTTTTGATTTATGGAAAAATAATTAATTAAAGAAATATATTCTATAAATCAATTAAGAGCAATTATTATTTTTAGATGTTAATATTATGATATATATGATTCACTCAAAATAAAGGAGAAGTGCATAAAAATTTTCGATTGAGTTTCACATTTCTTCAATCAAGGAAAAAAATTGATGCCATTTAAAAATTGACGACAATAAGAAATGAAACAGTCTCTAAAATCTGATTTTTCCTAGGTTTGCCAACTTTGGAGAAAGTATTTATTGTATCGTCAAAGCCAGATTCTCATTCGAAAGATATATCCTCAATCAAAAACAGGTATGTACGCTAGCAATGAAATGTTACAGGAATAGCGTGGAGAAAGAGAGGAGATAATTGTTTAAGTTGCACCTGGGGGAAAATATTACACCGTGTCTTATTTGAAACAAAAATACGAGAAGCGAATCGCAAAGTTTTAATTATTACTCAGAAATATCCGAGGTACCTGAATAAAAATTATTCTGCATATTAATTGATTCTTATAAACATAATGCTATAAATTACAACTATTCGTGATTTACTTAGATTCAAGAAGCCGTATATTGAAGATGTCGAAGGCTCATTTGATTCATTTATAAGAAATATTCTTAAATAAGAAAGTTATAAAATGATTTTGATAAAATTTCAATGTTTCTTCAGTTGCTTTTTAGATGACTTTTTGAAATTGGGCTTAGAAAAGGATAGTTCTGTTCCTCCAATGATATTCGAGCAAGTCTCCTTCCCTCATCCGATTACAATCAATTATACATCGAGAACTACTGGTCCTAGAAAAGTTGTTGTACAAGGGAGTGGAATAAGTTCGCTACTTATTGGATAAAGTAAAATATATAGAAATATGTATATGAATACATACATGTGCAAAAATTTAGTTCACGACCAGAATCTATTTGCTTAAAATACAGAATATGGTATTTTAAGCATACAGATACAGAACAAGGTACTTTAAGCGTACTGATTCAGTCGATGTCAAGTTAATCGAAGTCATTTTTAGTGTAATTTAACAAGGAAATGTACCATCTGTTGTTTTTAACGATTTAACGACTTGAATTTAAGTTTGTTGAAATTTTTATATGCTTATTTTCTACACTCATTTTCATGAAATTAAAAGGAAATTTCTTTCTTTCTAGATTTGTACCTCCTTATAGGTTTTTTTTATGCTGCTATGCATTTTTAAGGACAAGCACTTGTTATTTATGAAGGAGATTTTTTTTTTCAGCATCCTACGAATTTGAGGGACATCATCGAAAAATGGGAAATATCTCATGCTGCCATCATTGCTAATGTAGTAAATGAATATAATAAAAGATGTCTTTTTCCAAATAAGAGAGAATATTAATTTTCTTTAAAATTATTAAAATTTTATGCGTACGTAAGATACTGGGGTCGTTTTTCTTCAACCTTAGATAGAGCCTTTAAATAACTAGACAAGAAATTGAAGGTGGGAACGAGATGTGGAAAAAATCATATCTCTGTAACTATAACCATCACTATTTCCAACTCCATATCTTCATTTAAAACTACGTGTAGCTACGTGAACATAGATGGCCTAATCGATGCTCTTACCAAGTGCGAGTAGCATTATGTTATTTGCTTTCTTCAAGGGGGAAATGCAGCAGAAATTCGTCGAAAAATGAGCCGAGTATACGGTGAATACTTCAAGTGTGATAATGTTATGTGTGGACGGTATAGAGCTAGGTTTGTGTGCTAACCTTTTGCATACCTTACGCCATTTCTTTGTCAGGGGTGTTCAGATATGCCATATAACTCGAATACTTCTTTTACTGTCTTACGTTCATGGTTATGGTAGGTAAATAGAATTAAGGATAGAATCTGTCTCTCTTAAAGGAGGAAACGGTTAAATTAATTAATTTTCACCAGGTTAATGAATGATCAATTCCTAATAGTCTGGAAGGATCTCCTGTACGGGAAAGTGACTGATTATGACGGTGCTATAAGCTCCAGAGTTACTAGATGCTATCCCCTTATTCCAAGCGTCTATGTGATCATTTTCAGTTAAGAAACACTTTACCAGTAAAAAAAAAAATTAACTCCTAATTTTTATCCACAGAAAAAGTAAGTTATGCATTATTTAAATCTATTGTTTTATCTAAAGCAAGTTTTAATTTTGAGAAAAATAATAGAATTCTGGTCTTTTCCTCAAAACCATGGTTAAAAGAATATATTGAATACAACAATCAGAAATGTAATACATGTAACACTTCAACAGAAAAATTATTTTTCAAAAAAATGAACAACACATTATTCGGTAAAACAAAGCAAAATGTTTGAAATCTATTTAATGTGCGAGGTGCCTAGACTCAAAATATTAGTCAAAAACTACTCTCCAGTTCATGTTTAGAATATTTTGAGTCCATTAATGAAAATTTATTACTATATAAAATGCGTAAACAGAATTTGTATTTAGATAAGTCAATTTACATTGTTCTTTATGTTCTGGAGCCGGCGAAACTCCGAATGTGTGATTTGTATTATACCAATTTTAAAAAAAAGTTTTATAAAAATTCATGTGATTTATTATACATTCCTTGTATTTGCATTTACAGACTGCAAATGTGTATGCTGATCTTAAAAGACATTTTTCATAAATATTGGATTGAAGAAATTTTCCTGTGGATCATTTCTTTTTTGAAGAGACAAATCGCGGAAAATTAGGAACATTAAAAAATGAAATCTGCGGAACTATTCGAGAATTTGTTTGCATTAAATCTAAAATGTTTTCTGTTTTATATGGAGAGGACAGTTGCAATGGGTGTTCGCTTCAGTACTCTGTCGACCACAACACATCTTGAGTATAAAAATATTCTAAACGAAAAAGCGTAGATGAAAAAAAATGCAAATTTCTATTCTCTCCAGTAAACATGTTTTAAAAACTGTTGTTCAAAATAAAACTTCATTCTCTACTTTTTATTATAAAAAAGTTTGTTTGGGAGGATGACATACATACACTATCTTATGGTCACAAAGATATATAACATTTTTTATTTATTACTTCCTTTGTTTAGATATATGGTTTTCCATGCATTCTTTTTCTGCTTATTTTGTATCAGTGTATGTCATTTCTTTTAATTTAAAAAAATTGTTTGATCAAGCAGATAACACAATTGTTCTGTTTTTGCATTCTACTTATTTCTTATTTTAGTTGTTGCTTTATGTATTCTGATTATTGCTTACATTTTATGTGTCAGTGTATGCTATATCTTTGAAACTAGAATAATTGTTTGATCAAATAGGACAAAAAAATTGTGTTGTTTACCGAGTTTTTATATATGACTGCATGGTATTTCATCTCTTCCGTTTTTTTTTTCTTATTTTCCCCCTCGCCATAGTTTCTTTTTCTGGCGTTGGCACCCCCATGCGTAAATTTGTCAACTCTTTTGCCTCTCGGTTTTCAAATCTAACCTCCTACGTCTCGGAGGGCGATGGTTTAATTAACTACCAATAAAAATTCGTGATGTTTTTTTTCTTTTGAAAAACCGAAGTAATGAAATACAAATGCACACTGGCAATTCTTTGCGAATTGTTTCCCCTGTTTCTTCCAAGGTGGTACGTTTTGGCGTTATGAGACTCGACGCTCTGCGATGAGATACGATACTCAAGGCTCCAAGGAAACAGAGTTTCTTACATTGGTACAATTTGCTTCGGCAACCATTATTCGTCGCATCAAAAGAATGAACAATCAATCGCTGCCCTTCCTTTTACCATCAAGCATTGTTTAATGGAGAATTATTCTTCTCTTCACCTTTATTTTATACTAACACCTTCTGATGCTGAACTGTTGAACTTTTATGTGTATCGTGACGAATTAAAATTTTTATGTGATGTTCCTCTACCTTTTGAAATTTACACCATTCTACAATTAAACGCTATTCAATCAGGTATTTGTCATACAGAAGCTCATATAATTTTTATTGGTTCACAATTGATGTCTCCGACGAAGAAGAATTTATCATATTTGTGTAGACTGTTCTAGGACAAACTTTTATAATCGCCGCTTTCGTATGAAATAATGAAAACATTGTTTCCGTAAATATTTAGTTTCCCGCAGTTGTTTCATGAGGATTTTAATACCTATTTCGGTACCACCTGCAAACGCTCTCTTTTAATTTATCTTTATTAGCTTATTTTCTTCTACTATCGCTTTTGGAGGAATAGCAACTTTCACAATCCATTTTTTTTTGTTTTCAGTGATTGTGTGATACCTTGATAAAAAAAAAAACACGAGGGGACTTCTCACCGCGTCTTGGGCCCTGGAAGTGTGAGAAAATTCTTCTTTTGCACTCTTCTCTCACTTGCTTCATAAGTGACCATACGCCACTTTTCCATTGCTCTCGCAAGAGGGGTTGCAAATCAAATTGCTTTTGTTAGTATTGCTTAGACCACATGGTGGCCTATTAAAAAAAGTGGTCCGACCTCGTGCAGACTGTACTACTTATAAGGAACAATATTTCAATTAGTAACTATCATTATTAAAACAAAAAAATGATGTTTGCTTCTTTATCCGTCAGTTGTAATAAAAAAAATGGACAAAATAAAATTTTCATCACTTAGGGAAATTTCTAAGACACAACTATTTTTTATAATTTTGTTGGGAAATTTTCAATATATATATATATATATATATATAAAGAATTTTTTATTAATTTAATCGTTATAATACATTTTTGCAAAAATATTAATATTTCCTTTTAGACAAAAAATTAAATGGATTTTTTCATAAATTTTGACCTTCGTAAAGAATAAAAATTGAATTTTTAATTTTCAATCTAAATTATTTTTCTTCTTTTTGTATTTACATTCCAAAATTTTCCTATTTTAATTAGCCACTATTAGGCTCAAAGTGTTTTCATAATATATTTATTATTCTCCAGAAAAGAATATTTTTAATTGCCTTTTTGTGCTTCAGTGTTTATAATTTAAGACTGATTACTTAAAGAGGTTACGCCAAAAAAAATTTATATTTGTTCAATATCTAATTAACAGTTCCGCAAATTTTAATTTTCTGTTTTTCTCTTCTTATATACTAATAGGCAACAAATTAACAAAACTGCATCAAACAAATAAAAAAAGAATAAAAACTAAATTTTAATATGTGGTATCTAGGGCTTATTAGGCTGCAAAATGATGGTGATCATTTCTTGATAAATAATCCCGCCGGGCATTGAGAAACAAAAATAATTTCAAGACAAAAAACTTAAAAATAAAAATGCGCTACATTCATTAAAAATACATTTAAAGATAAATTTAAAATTATATCGCAGTTGCATGCAAACAAGAAAACTATGTATAACACAAATACACTACTTAATGCAATTACAAATGTAAACAGTAAATCAAATTTTAGTATAATTATCATTTTGTAATATTTTCAGGAACGCAATATAAAAAGTTTTCCTGAACTCTGATGAGAGTTTATATATCCCTAATTCCTAAGCCGTACACATTATATATTCAATTCTTTATATATGAATTGATTAACCAATTCCTAAATATAAACAAATTTTTAAATGCACACAGTATGAAAAATGTCAAAGAATTATTCAGACCCACGCATATATAAAAGTACTTCTTCAAGAGTAATCTTAAATAATGAAGAGAAATTTAAAGAATCAATTTCTTTCTTTCAGTTCTTAAAGTTCAACAAAAGAATTCAATATTTTTGAATTCTTTTCAATAATTTTGAACTCTTTGTTGAATAGCTTATTTTAAGAGTTCAGTACATTAGGAAAATTCAGTCAGTTTTCCTTTAGAATTTTGTGCGAACGTTTGCACCACTGTTCATCTGCTGCTTTCGCATCCAGTCCTCCGGAAATTGCGTTCGTTGGGTTGGTTTCGGAGCACACGTGACTCCTGTAAAAGGTCTTCGAAAAAAAAATGTAGTGGATGGGATCTTGGAGGACTTTTTTTAGCATATGTCTAGTTGTATGTTCAGCAAATATAACGTTATTTCCCGACTTCTAAAAATGCAATGATTCTTATCTCTGTCACTGCTTTAGTTTTTGACTACAATATCAAGGTCTCTAGCAAAATACTTTTTAGAATAAATATCTTCCTATAAGGGAATAATCCTTATAATTTTCTTTTGGACATTCACTCATAATTTGAAAATAATTATTGCTTTTCTTTTTAGAGTTAATGTTTTCTGCAAGAGCATATTATACTAGAAACTTTAACTCTAAATCTTAAAGATTATTTTGAAAATTTTTGTAATCCGATTTCAATACATGTAGTTCTTTTCGTACCAATTAGTTTGAAGTTTCAAATCTTCAGTATCTTGTTTAAATTTTTGATTTAATGTTTACATCTACTAAGAGTTCTCCAATGCTCTGATATTCGTAACTCTTGCTTCATCTTCAAATCTCCGAATTAATTTTTGAATTTTTATTATCTCCTTTTCCTTAGAGAATCTCTCTTCATCATAACTTTTTTCAGTGTCATTTAACATAATCATTATATCCATAGTTTCTTCTGTTTGTAGACAAAGTTTATCTTGAGTCTTTTGCAGAATTACTTCAAGGTTTTTCACATGCTTTAGCTTCTCAGTGAGTTGTTTACATTTCAAATAAATTTTGACTCTAGTTTTATCCTTCCCGATAGTATCTTTCAAAATTATATTCCTCGACCTAAAAGTCTCTTATTAGTCTTCTTGTACTCCCACAAAGGATTATGAGTTAAGAATTTTTTTTAACCTCCAGCAACAGTTACACCAGATTTATCCTCTGAATAATTTTTTAAAGTTTTCATTTCTTTCTGGAACTCATAATTACTTTCTTCCAAATACTTCAGTTTTTTTTTCTTATTATGGGTGGCATTTGTTCCCATTGATCTTCCATTTCTTCTAGGATTTTGAACGAATTTTTCGAATCAATATGTTTTGGTAATTCTTAATAATTTTGAATAAGAGCCTTGATTTTTGTTTTTAATTCCATTAAAGTCTCTAATTTAATCTCCACCATTATTATTTCCATGACTCCATTAAGTTGAAATCTATTTACAAATTTTGAGAATTTGCAAATTTCAGAATTTTTTTGTCTGCTTAAAACAGTTATGTTATTTCCTTTCTCCATGCCCAACACGAGGGACCAAATGTTTGGGAGAATAGATCAAATGCAAGAAGTGGTAAAAAAGGAGTGGACGGTAATATTAGTTAATAAGAAAATTTATTACTTAACAATTGGCGCCTATGTGCATCGCTCTTTTCTCCAATAATCATTTCTTTATTTTTCATTTCTACTGCAAAATTCTCTTTAGCACATAGCAATTACTTATCAGACAATATTTTTTAATTCTTCACTTTTTTTCACAAATTCATCAAGCTCTAGTTTTAACTTCTCTGTTTGATTCGATAAGTTTAATACTTCCATCAATTTATTCATTTAGTTTATTTATATTATTGAAAGACAATGTAAAAGATACAGTGTCTCTCAATCTTTAGTATAATCTACAACCTACAGTGTAGGTAGAACAATGTTTCATCTGCATTTGAATTGATGCATTTGATCAATTCAATTGATAACAACTGATTTCCTCAGAATAAACGTAAATGAAAATAAACGACGTTTACCAAATTTAAATAGACTGATTTATAATCTTACAACTAACACATTACAATGGAAATTGTGTAATAATATAATTGGATGACAGTACAACCATCCTCGAATATAAAGAGAATTGTTGAATTACTAGAGCTTATAATACACAATAACTAAGCATGAAAATTATATTCATATAAAGACTGAAGAAAAGATTAGATATGAAAAGAAATTTGAGAAAAAAGTGTTTATCGATCTATTTTTTTAAAAATGGTACAAGGAATAGAAAATACCATTAGGAAAATAAAAAGTGAGTATTTTGAATTTATTTAAACTTTAGTGGGTAAAATAATATAATTCAGATCTCTCAAAAGATTAAAAGTCTGGAAATTTTTAGAGAAGGAAAATTATAAATTTGTGATCTTAAAAATATTGAAACAACGAGGTGAAAGATTTATGAGTGTATATTAAATAAGAAATTCATGAATATATTCTGATGCTATAAAAGTAAATATTTTTAATATTACAGATTTACAAAATCAATGTAAAAAACTTATAAGAGCAATTTTTTTGTAGTTGAAGGCTTAATAAAGTGTATATTCCAGAAAATAGTTAAATATTGTTTTATGGTAAAGTTTCTCAGGATCTAAAAGGATCATCAGAAGATGCCCATCTCTGTTTCTACAACCTTTGGACCTGAGGCGCTAATTACTAGCTAGTTCCTAGGTCGAGTGGCTAGCCTGATGCTGTTAACTTTACAATCGAACTTTATACTCATTTATTGATCACGAAAGGCTGAATTGATCCATTATGATCTAAGGATGCTGAAACCACTGAGAATCGGACTTGGGTAGGCGGAGTTAGCAATGAGACTTGATAACTACGACTTCACCGAGGTGATATTTAAATATGGTACTAAGAGCTATATTGTATGTAAAATGAGTGAGAGAGCGAATCTGAGGTGTTTAACAATGAAAGAGTCAGATATGATTGTGCTGAGACAAACAAGGTGGAACTGTGATTTGAACGCTTGAAAAAATGAAGAAAAAAAAAGTAAAACTGGTTGACAAGGAGGGCAGAAAGTAGAGAAGAATTGCCAGGATATCCCGGAAGCGCGCCACCTATGTTTACCATTGACGATAAACCTCACGGGAAAGGAAAAAGATTACAAAGATTCCGACTGCTTTTGATCTCACCAAACTAAAGAAAGAAAGTCTCTGAGGAGATTGTATGAAAAACAGTTTTGCCTTAATTTCATGTTTATCCTGAGCATTAAATGTACCAAATGTTGCAATTTTGAAATAGTTCCTCAAAATGTACTTTCGTGTTAAAAAACGAAATTTTGTGTTCAGTTTGTGTTTTAGAAACTACATATTTCTTTGACAAAAAATCAAGTTTCGAACTGTTTGATAACACATTTCATTTAAAAAATGTTTAAGTAATAATATTTCCGCTGTTCTTAAACAGATATATGAAACTAATATAAATTGATTACATTAATTTTCATTATATCCAGTTTCGGTTTAATATTTTGAAAGTTGAAATTAATTTTCATAATATAAAATTAAATAGCGTTTGATTATTTTTAAGTAAGAATATACATTTAGTTTTTAACTATTCATTTATTTGTTTTTATTTTTATTTTTTAATATTTGGAATTAGATTTAAATTGCATTTTATTCAAGTTGTATAATACTCTATAACTATTTCCCCCACAAAAAATAAATTTATTATGTAGTGTTGGTAAAATATAAGTCTATAAAATTTTTAAATTTTTTTAAGTGTCTAAGGCTGTTTTATAAATACGTATATTTTTACATTTTTTTCTTATTTCTTAATATATCACACAAAAGTAATTATGGGTTTCCTTCTGATGCTGTTAATTAATTTATTACTTATTAATTACTAAAAACACAAAAAATTCTCAAAAAAACATTATTTATGACTTGGAAATTTTCGTAAAACATTTTCGTAAAAAAAATTACTACACATCTTAGATGGAATTCCATACATAGTTATTTGTATTTCAGAACATTCGTAAAAATTTCAAACCCCTACTTCAATTGGTAAAAAGGACTTTGGGTTTCGAAAATGTATCTCGCCTTAGAGTTTTTAAGATATCATATGGGCCAATAAAAATATTGTTATTTTGAAGTTCGTTTGAGAACCATACCACCTTAAAAATAACAAGTTTGCGGGGAAACTCGTAATATTGAAAAACAACGAATTTAAAATGGTAATTTATAAATATTAATGCGATTTCTGTCCAACATATTCAATAAAATATTTTCAATTACAATTTATTAACAGAATGCGGAATGAACATAGATTTATTGTAACTTTATAATTTAGTATTAATAAATATTAAAGTATTTTTAAAACATTAATTGTTCTATTCTACTTTAGCGAAATTTTTTGTGTTATGCGTAAACATTTTGAAATAGTACTAAATATTATTTTAATAATAATTTTGATTTTCACCTATACTTTTATTTTGAATCGTATTTAAAGGAATTAAATAAACTGTCGAATGTTTGATAACGTCACAGAATATAAAAGAATAAAGAACTGTTGTTATTACTTAACAAATTCGTATGTCTGATCTCATATGGAGATTGAAGATAAGTATGAAAGTATGCTATTTGCTGAGTAAGCTAAAGTAAGAAATGTGAATAGTAAATAACAATCAAGGTATTGTTATTAAAAGTTTATTATTAAGGAAAAGTATGAGAAAGGTAATTGAAACTAAGTTATAGGTTATAAGTTAAAAAAAAGTATAGATAAAAAAGTAACAGTTTGCGACAGGATTTAAAAGAATGAAAGGAATTGTTGTTACTATTTTGAAGTTCATTATAATTAAGTTAAGTAAAGAAAGTGAACGTCTATAACAAATCAGAGAGGGCAGAAGTTTATCAGTAAAAGTAAAAAAAAAAGAGCTAAGTTATAAGTTTTAAAAGGTTAAAAAAGTTAAACTATAATAACTCTTCTTGTGAATAAACTGTGACTTACGTAAATTAAAATAGAAGTATTGAATTCTAGTGAATAAGATTAATCAGACAGCGTTTATAAGCTGCGAAGAGGTTTAATGTCGGAGCAGTATATATGTGTGTGTGTATTAGTAAAGAAATATATATGTATATTATTTTTTATTAAGGTGACCAATCGTCATCCTTTGGGGTGGACATTTCTCCTTTTGAAGGTTCTGTTCTTACTCGAAAAATGTATTTTCACTTGTCCGTCTTTTCAGATATTTCAAAACTAATCTATTAATTTCTGATTCAAAGATGCCGCGACGAGCTGTTGGTGTCATGTGACTGTATAGTTGGGAAACACGCGATGATGAGACGCATGCGCAGGGCATACATGAACTTCCATGTGTCTGGCATTGTCTCTCACCATTGCCTCTAAATTGCACTTCGTGTTTGCTTCTAGCGGAAATACGAAATTATTTATTTCTCAGTAAATACTATACTCAGGTAAGTACAATTAACGTTTTATTAATTCAATATTATTCAACCCTGTTTTCGACACAAATGCAAAATGCCATTTGAACGATCGATTGAAAAATGAATTTCTATTCTTCATTTCTGAGGGATTCAACATTGTTTTTTGCAATATTTACAGTATTTATTACTGCAGTTGGAAGCAAAGCAGCTACAACGAAACGAACACCAACAAGCATAAGCAATCATTAGATGCATCAGCTTCCAATAATAAAATAACATTTTTTTAAAACTTATAATTATTCTTAAGATGAAAAAGAGTTTGCTGTAGTGGAAGGAATATTTGCATTTCATACCATAATTCATAATCAAAGTTTTCCTAGTATGGATTGTACAACTAAATTATTGAAAAATTGTACAATACTAAATTTTCATGTGCTAGGGCAAAATGTGAGGCTATTATTAAATCAATATTTAAAAATTATTATGATTAAATACTTGCAGAAGACTTGAAAAATTTAGTATTTGTAACTTGTTTATCTGATGCATCAAATCATAATGAAATAAAATTGTATCCAATATTACTAAGGTATTATAATGTTATCAGGGGCATTAAATTTTTTTTTTTAAATTTAGAATCCATTGAGAGCGAAACTGCTGAAATAAAGCCAAACCATCTGTTCAAAGTAATAAATGAAAATAATTTGAAATCTAAAGTTGTTGTACTAACAGCTGATAATACCAACATAAATTTGGTGGACGAAGACGCAAAGCAGTGAATAATGGTATATGTAAAATTACAAGATTTACTCCAAAATAAAATATTAGAAAAAGATTGTATTACACATATTTTATCAAATGGAATCAACACAGCGTCATGTGCTTTGCCAATTAATGTAGAAATAATAATAACGTAATAACGACAATTTATTTGTATTTTAGTCGTTTTACTGTTCGTGTGGCTAATTTAAAACAATTTTGTGAAGTCGCAAATGTTGAATGCAAAAACTTTTAGGATATTCAAAAGTTAGATGGGTCGCTCTAACACCTGCTGTAGAGCGTGTTTTACGATTATTTGTGCTTCTCCGTTCATATTTTTTAAGTTTAGACAAAGGTCCAAAAATTCTGGAATTTTTTTTCAATTATGAATTATCGGAGATATTAATATATTTTGTACATAATCAGGTATCTAATTTACACTAAATGATTCAAAAGATTTAAGGTGAAAATATTTCAGCTACAGAATAGTGCCTTTTTTTGAACGATTTTGTCCTTCCTATCACGATTTGAAAAAAAATGTATTTCTTTAATAATAAAAGAAAATTGTCAAACTTAAAGGAAACAGATTCGGGCATAACGGAAAAGTTTACTAAAGAAGGTCAGAATTTTTACCAAACGTGTTTCCAATATGTCGAAGAATGGTCTGAAACTAATATCACATTAAATAACAGTTTTCAAAGGCGTTTTTTGACTTAAATTGAAAATTGTGTTGAGTTTTATTGAAAGAAATGCCTCATATTAAAAGCGATGGCAGTTGTTTGGTTAAAAAAATTAGATGACTGAATGTATATTTAAATTCTGATATATGAGAACAATGGGGAAAATCAACAATTTGAAATTGATAAAAGATTGATGGAAATACTTAGCCATTTCAAAAATAACATTCTATTAGTTATTTTCGTTGAATTTACGTTGTGCTGCCTTGGAACTAATGCAGCAGTTGAAAGAGTTTTTTCCCATTGGAAATGATTTTCGGGCAAGTGAGAAATCAACATTGGATGTTGATACTCTCGCAGCAGCACTTACAGTAAAGTTCAATATGAAGGATATTTCTTGCTCCCAAATTTTGAATATAGTGTTAGAAATGGATACATTGACAAAAAATATCCATTCAATGGAGAAATGCTCGTTTAATTAAATAATTAAAAGGGATCTAAGCATAATTAGTGTATTTTTTGTTTAAATTATTAATATTTTTCATTTTTATGCAGTGTAATTTCTTAAATTATTTCGACCTCCTATTTATTGTAGAATAATTTATACATATATATATATATATATATATATATATATATATATATATATATATA
>BMAW01005988.1:0-14674 GCA_019974015.1 Nephila pilipes | reverse complement strand
TATATATATATATATATATATATATATATATATATATATATATATATGTGTGTGTGTGTGTATTTATACACACATTATATGTATCAAGAGGTTTGAGCAACGAAATTATAGTCGAGATTATTCTGGTATTGATATTGGATTGATATCGAACTCTCTCTCTCTCTCTCTGAAATTGTTACGTCATAATGGCGACTAATTTTCCACTTGTTTTAGCAGTATTCTACTTATGAGATTTTATCGTGTTTAAAGTGATATAAGACACTAGTTACCATTTTATAATGTTATAATTTCTTTTAACCTCAATTTCAATATTATAATAATTTATAAAAATGTAATGCAATGATATGAAGTTTTAAATACTTATTTTGTTTGTATTTTATTCTTTTTTATTCAATTCATTATCGAAATTTGTGTTACAATAAGTTTTTCTTCTTTTAGAGATACGAAATAAAACATTTACGTGACATTTTAAGCAACTAATAAAATTACAATGAATTAAAGACAATTATGAAATGTGAATGTTTTTATGATTTTTTTTATCAATCAATAATAATGTAACAAAAGCAATTTAAAGCGGTATGTAAGTGGTATAATATTTAAGTAGTTATTGAATCCAAAAATTGGATTTTAAATGAATTAAATAACCTGCTGCGAACAACAGAAGAATTTGTTAAAAGATATTTTTAGTCTTATTTTATTCCACATTAATATAAATTTTTTCATATTTTAATGAAAACTGTGTTTTACTGTAAAATTTCACTAGTCCTAAGCGATGCAGTTAAAAGCAACGTGAGGGCTATTGGCGATGAACCGTGCAATTTTGAACCTCAATCAAGGGCGACACCTACGTTAGAATCCCATTTTCCACACTTCCACATAACACTGTGGGAAGATTGAGTCGCGACTAATTTAACGTGCATTAGACCCGCTAAGCGGCGTCTTTGGTGGAATCAGAAGTGGGATGCCATTTTTCAGGTGTGTCCATTGTGATACAGCGGTTGCTTTCCACACACTTAATATCTTCTCTTTAGCCTTTCAATTAGAAAGAAAGATAGTGAGATTAATATTGACCGAAATTAGTCGGGAAAAGAGTCATTTAATATCGCCTGAAGTTGCGCGATTTTCTTTTCACTCACCTTCAGGATTTTTCGCCGAATGAATTGATCAAAATTCTAACTCCTTTCCGATCAAATGAAACGTGATTTAAGCACATTTGATGAAGCTAAGAAATATAATGAAACGATCTGAGGATATTAATACATATTTTTGCGAAATAAACAGCTAATGGTGCATAGTCGATAGATGTTAGTAAGATAGAAATTGAAGTGAGCTACAGTAACTGATCTTCTGTGATCAAATCAGTTAGAAGTGATTCTTAGCTGGAGAAAATGTTAAACGACATTCAAACCTGTAGATTTTGAGAAGTAGGTCACTTTTTTTTTTCACCTGTAGATTTCGAGAAGTAGGAAAGCTAGAACTTTATTCTTTCATTCAAAGCTAGGACTCAGGCGCTTTGAGAGTTATTTGAGGTGAAGCAATCTTGCATGCTATGTATATAGTTTTTGTGTTTTTCTGATGTCACTTCAAATGGAAGTGTGACTTCATAGATTGTTTACGATGTCCCTAAAATAATAAGAAGGAAGGATCATAGGGTATGAAATCATTTCATATGAGGAAACACATGATATTTTTCAGTACTATTTCAATACTAATTTCATCTTATTGCTTATAGAAGTGTTGAATTACATCGAGCCAAGAAGGACCTCTTAATAGTTATTCACGCACGGATAATGAAGACGTGGTCTTTGGCTGATCATAGAACGAGTTTGGTAATTTAACATTAAAATAAGCAAACGATGTATTATTAAAGAACACAATAATATTCGATTTAGGGTATTAAAATGAAGGTAGACGATAAAACAGCAAATTAAATATATTTCTGTAATGTAAATATACTTTAAATAAACTAAATGTAAATATACTGAAATGTAATGTAATAATTTGAACTTAACAATCCATATCCTTTATGTTATGAGCACACATTTTCTGTTACGTCATTTTCTCAAAAAAACATGTTAACAAATGTTAATAAGCCTTTTTGTTTTCTTTCTTGTGATGGAAGCATGAACCGCAGACGTTTCGATGAAGTTCCGCTTATAAGGAAACCGAAAGAAAGTGACGGAAAAACAATGAAAGAACTGAAGAAAATAATCGAAGACAAATATCTTATAGTGCTGAGTATGTTTATATTTTATTCTTAAACTTGTTCTTAAAAAGGATATTTCAAATAAAATTATGAAATGATTTAATTTTCTATAATTTTTTGAGAACATTTTCGTTCTACAAAGTAAAGTTTGTTTGGATTCAAAGATTTAAAAACATAATTGAATGATTATGAAGAACAGAAAAAAAATGCCGTTTGGATCAAAGAATAAGCATTTTTAATGAAACTTATTTAGAACTGAAAATCTATCAGCATATTAATTTCGATCGATTTTTTGTGCGTCTTACATTATAAAGAAATTAATCCGAACTATTGATATAAATATTATTTTCGCTTTTACGTATTTTTCAGTAACCTTTAATAGATTGATTTAAGTTTGATTGAATAACAATTTTTTATGTACGTACATTTGAAGTTTTTGTATTGAATACAGTTTCTTATTTATAAAATGCCCGACTAGTTTTTTTTAAAAACTTTAACTGATTTTGGAATCATAGCTAAATGCTGAGCATTTTGTAGCGGTCTCCCGTTTTCAACTTCGAGGAAAAATAGGCTAGGAATGGGCCTTTAACCTGTGTGAGTGTTTTTGATAATTTAGTCAAATTTGATTAACTTTTATCAACTGTAAGCCGACAATTTTGCTATATGAAGACCTAAGTTAACACTCATATAATTAAATATGATAAATAACTGGTTTAATTTAACATTCCCCTAGGATTATACGATGGATATAAGACCTCTAGCGTTTGAATTATCTTTAAACTAAAGGAATGATACACGAACTAAAACATCGTTTATAAATGCAACGTCGTTTCGTAATCGGTTTTTTGTTCAATGATTTTCTTTTCTTAATGGCATTGTCTTTTCTAATAATTCATTTAATTATTCCTTCCTCTCAAATTTATTTACACTTTAAGTTATTTCGAGCATTACTTACTGTAGATATATACAATTAATTCTGGTTTGTTAAGAGGAAATGTAAGGTTCTTGCAGCCAGTTACTGTTGCCACACAGCTTTTCAAAACATGTTGAGTAATAGTGCACTATTCTATCGCAGTCTAGGTGCAAACACGTATTGTGACCGGAAATGAATTCAACTTTAAAGAGAGAATTAGTGAGGAAGTAAGGCTGAATATTTGTGGGTGACCTTGGCAACCAAGTTCAGCAAATATCATAAAGTTGCCAAATTTGATGACAAAACTAGATGCCCCTAGATTAAAACAGAAAATTCTGTGAGTAAATAAAAATTTGTAGTACATTCTTTGAGAATTATATGTATATGGTTCATTGTGTGTATCAGTTAGAATATATAGTATACGTAGAGTATATTTACTAATGCGATATTGTGGTTTTTATCTACGATTGTATGAATTATGCATTTGTGCTACGAGGGATTTATGTGGTTGCGTCAACTGTTTCCTTTTGAAAGGAAATTACTGCCTCTACTGGAACCTCAGAATTAAATTTTAGATTTTCTCCCAAAGAATCTGCTAATTTGTTAAATGGACCTTTCTTGTCTTGTGAAAGTGTTCCCACATAACAATACATAAATCTGAAGATTTTGCATTGAGTAAATTTTTTTTTTAAAATTGGTAGTTAAGTTTTTAAAAATTTTAATAAATTTTAGAGTCATTACAATATGTAAAGACCTTTTATAATTAAATAATATTAACGACTGATTTACTTTAACATTGTTTTACAGCTATGTGAGGGACATGAAACCACTTTTTTGAGTACCTTCAAATGAAGAGGTACATGAATGAAAAAATACAAAATTATTTGAATTCCCATTAATGGACTTTGAAATCCAATTGAATTTAATTTATAACACCACTCTCTTTATAGTTAATTAGCCCCATCTACGGGCGAAATTCGAAACTATTTTTATTATTAGATAGTATGAAACTTCTCAACGATGGAAACGTTGTGGAATGAGATGCACTGTCATACGTCTATATCGGTCCATCCAGTATTACAATGTCGAATATAAGGAAAATTATTAATATTTTACAGATGGTTATGATGACTTATACAAATGGTCTATCGAACATCTTTCTGAATACTGGTCAGAAGTATGGGAATTCGCAGGAATCGTCTACTCGACAAAATATGATACGGTGAGATAACACAACTTCCAATTTCTGCAAAATTAATTTTTATTTCAGTTAAAAAGATGAAAATGACTGACCTAATAATAACTATATGTCAAATTGTGATAATCAGCTTTTAATGTACGTATTGAAAATTTTAAATGATTACATTTTTTTTAAACACCGGTAAAACAAGTTTTTGTTGCTGTTGTTAGAAAGAAGTAAAGAAAAGATATATTTTTAAGGAATGAATAGATTTTTTGCATTAAATAGCCTCAAATGTTTGTATAAATGACTCGTAATACACTCCAAAATCCTTTAAAACAACATAAAAGCATTATTAAATCTTTTTACTCAATTTTGGCTTGATATAGAACATGTTATATCCTTACTGTAGAGTTTTCGAAATTGACTACATCCTAAAATATGCCTTATTTCCTTAATTCCGGTACATTGCCCATTGCATTCAATGAAAAATTGATATATCTAGATATATCTTTATAATTTGTATGTCGACGGCTTTTAATAGTATTTACAAGAGTAATTTTTTAATAATTTTATATTTGTAAATAGACCAAACTACTCCACTCTTCAGCAATTTGATAGAGAAGGTAGACATTGTTTTTTAATTCTAATATTTTATTTTTTATTGTAAGGTATTTACTCTCCCCCCCCCTTTAATTATGGATAAAGTGCGAAAAATCTTTGCATTCAAAATGTGCAAAATTCAGCTAAAATGATTAGTGTTTCGGTTGATGTTTCAAAAAGAACCTTTTTAATGATAATTTTAAGCTACATTATGTGCGTCTTTTAAATTTTTGTTTTATTCTATGTTTTTGTGTTTATAATATTTATAATTTTTAGTGTACAAAAATTTTTCTACGAGCAGTGCATGAAGAGCTACAACATGTATAGTTACATAATTCAAACACAAATTCATATGTAATGTCATTAATATGTGGTTACTTATTCCTTACAAGTTTTAAAGAAAACTTTTGTTAGAAAATATATTTTAAGAGAAAGAAAATACAAAATATTTATTTCTAAATTTTAATAATAAAAATAAAGCACAGTAAAATTGAACTAATGTAATGTATAGGATTTAAAAATGAGTTTCGATAAAATCTCCGAGATTTGGCGCAAAATTTGCTAAAACTGTTTGCAGCTGTCACTTTTACTGAAATACATGACGAACCTCAAAATGGCAAAGTTAAAAGAGCAAAATATTGAGACAAGAAACAAAACAATAACTTTGTATGACATTGACTTATTATACGAGGGCTGTTTTTATTTCAACCTCCGATTGGCTATAATAAAAAGACGGATGAATATAAAAAAATAATTTTACTGCCAAAAGTAATGTTCAGCAAAGGTTACTTTTCTACATAATCACCTTGACGATTGAGGCATTTGTCATATCTGTGAATAAGCTTTGCAATACATTCTTCATAAAATGTTGCTGCCAATGAACTGAGGTGAGTTGTGACCGTTTCTTTGAGCTCCTAGTCAGTTGAAAGCGCTGTCCCACAAGCCACTTCTTCAATTCAGGAAAAACTCGCACACTATGAAGACCAGGAATGCTGCAGCTAGCTGGTGAGCGCAGTAGGTTACTGCGCATCTCCCCTTATACACGCTTTGTCATTGCCGAGTTCAACACGCACTTTCTGGTTGAACTGCAGTCACGTAAACTTGGCTGCCTCTGTTGATTCTCCCGCCAAGTGTGAATTTCGAAGTATTATTCGTTTCTTGTAGGCAGAAGGGAATTGTGCAGCTAAAATTCATCGAAGAATGAGTTGAGTGTATGGAGACAACTTTATGAGTGATGTTGTTGTTTGTGAATGGTATCGAAAGTTTAAAGATGGCCGAACTGCTTCCTCAACTCAATTGCTTCTTGAGTAATTTAAGTGGGACATTTTCAAACATCCATCATATGGCCCCGACCTAGCACCAAGTAACTTTCATCTTTTTCCTGAATTGAAGAAGTGGCTTGTTGGAGGAGCGCTTCCAAACATACCAGGAGCTCAAAGAAACGGTCACAACTTAACTCAGTTCATTGGCGGCAACATTTTATGAAGAGGTTATTGCAAAGCTTTTTCACAGATATAACAAATGCCTCAATCGTCAAGGTGATCATGTAGAAAAGTAACCTTTGTTGTACATTACTTTTGGTAATAAAATTATTTTTTTTATATTCACCCGTCTTTTTATAATAGCCAATCGGATGTTGAAAAAAAACCAGCCGTCGTATATTACCTTGTATTTCGAAGCATCACGGAGACTATTAATGACGAACTTCGTGACACTGAGCCTTGCTCAAGTGACGACGATGCCACCTAAGCTGGCATGCACCTCTCCAGACTAACCTCTCCAATCACTCCAGCACGAAGACTTGGAGTTTCGAAGTATAACGTGCTTTACACCCCCCCCACCCCCACACCTCATTCATTCGAAACAAGATTCAATGATAAAATTTCTCAAATAATAAAAGCAATGATAATAATAAACTGACTTAAATTTTCTATTTGAGCCAAACGTGACACGACGAATAGGCGAATTTTCCTACTATTGATATTCGTACGTAAGAAGATAAAATTTTCTTAAAGTTTCTGTACAAAAGAATGTGCTCCCTTTTCTGCACCACCTCTGCCTGTTGATTAGTTCATTCCGGTATCTTGAATTACAGTAAACCGATCCACACTGTAAGAAATGAAACATTTATAATTTAAGGAAATTGAGCCATATAATTTCTTTAAAAAATGTTTTGTTATTACTCTTTCCAGGTAATAGATTTGAATATTCCAATGAGTGAGACGCCCAAATGGTTTGAAGGTGCTAAACTCAATTTTGCAGAAAATCTACTGAAATATCGAGACGATCGTGTGGCTTTCATAGTCACTGGTATGGCTTTTATTATACAGGCAATTTTCACTCATTTTTTAAAACATTGTAGTACCTTATTTTTTTGACAGTGTGTTAGGTTTCATTAAAAAAAATAATAAAATTTTATTTGGATTAATCGTATTTGCATAAAGAAATTATATAAAATCAAATTGTTCTAATGGCAAAAAAGTTTAAAACAGATATTCAGTTTCGATTTTAATTATTGCTTGATAATTAGATATAGATATTTATGAGAAGATAGTGAATTTGAACAAAATTTACTTATTTATCTTCCTATCTTGAATGGGTCTAGTTGATCTATTTCTATAATTAGCTTCTTAATAATTATCAAGGGTAATGATTACGGAATCTTATTTTTTTAAGTATTTCCAAAATAGATAAATTTTTTTAGCTTAAGACTTTTTCAAGCTTGTATAATTGTCTTTTTCTTAGCAATACAGAGAAAAAAAAACATTTTGCCTGAGTGGATTTAAATGATCAATATGAGTAATATGAATAGAAATACGTGTACAAAAATAACAATTTTGGATCATCTGTATTTCAAATTACGCTCGATAGACGTCACGTGATAGAAAAATATTTTCTTCCTTATTTGTTTTTCCACTTAGTGTGACGAATGTTTCACATGTGCATAAGTAAACATTTTAAATATTTATCTTTTCTATGTTCACTCCTACAGTTTCTAGCTCAGCACGAGTATGATATAAATGTCTCTACCACCAACTAATCTCGTATTAAATTCTCCAATGCTTATGAATGTAATCATTGAAACCTATTCTCATCACTTCATTAATTCTAATCTAATCTACAAAAGTCACGTTCCGTCCATTGGGAGAGCTTTCAGTTCAAGTAACAACTTATTAAAGCACCAAAATGTTTGTTGAATAGGGAAATGCGTAAGAGACCACGTTACGAGCTATGCACAAATTTCAAATGAGAAATAATTGAAATTCGATGCAATTTTATATCATATAATGAACCATATGTGGAGTAGATAATATCGATAAACTAGAGTTCTCACGTATACATGCGATGAGTAAAATATATAGGGTATGTCTTGAGTGCTTATTCTATAGTATAATTGATAGGTTGTAAAAAGTCCATTTGTTGTTTTTATTCGAGGAAATTCTTTCGCAATCAAAATAAGTTGAACAAAAGAAGTCCTTTTTAAAGGAGTTTTAAGAACTGTCAGCTAAGCCTCACAAAAATATCACGATTATAAAATGTCTTAGTAATAATAAAGAAGGAATTTACTATCGCATCTAAGATGAAAAATCATATAATATTAGAACTCTTTCATTGAGGAAAGTGAAAAGAATGCAGTCAAAGAGAGATCGACAAACGCAGACGATCTGTGCCTCATACTTAGCCTTTCTTCGCCTGAGACAGCGTAAATATATACTGTACATCTTCTTTGTCATAAAAAATGTATCGAGAATAATGGAAGCAGAGAATAATAAATTTACTGTAAAAAAACTTTCTATTATCTAAATTTTTACATACATACATACATAAGATGGTTGACGAACGTCAGCGAGTATCGCTTTCCCTCAGAATGTAGGAAAAAGTGGTGAATGAAAAGTTCAGCAGATGGCGCCCCTCGGCGAGATGAAGTAGTTGGAATTAATGAATAAAGAAAAATGGATCAGAGGAGTACACGTGATACCATTCAGTATCAACACAATGTGAGTTAGATGTAACCAATGAGAAATACAAATGGAGATGCTATAATCCTTACGAGAAGTTGAGTATTATAAGACAAATAATGAGAATCACTGTGGAGGTCTTTAGGGAAGAGACCATTTGGTTGTTTTGTTGGCGAAATTGATCTAAGTTTTTAAATACTGAGCACCGTTTATACAACCAAGAGATTGGACTGAAGAAGTGGTGTGGAAACAAGAAATATCAGAAAGTTATAAGAAGTATATATATATATATATATCGGTTGATTGAATAAAATTTCTGTCACTGAGTTCTCTTGGGTCAAATCCTGCCATATAAAAAGCATCAAATGTGTAGTCTCTATTAAACATACATAAGTGGATGAAAATAAAGCCATATAAAACTATTTGTAATGACCTAGAATAACTATAAGACTAACGGGAATTATAACAGAACTCTACAAGCAAAATACATTTTTTTTTGCATATACCTTCATATCCTTCAACAGGATATGAAGGTTAATGCAACCGCTTTATATAAGAGTTGCTTCCTGTCTTGCTATTAAAAGGGGATTTGAATTAGCATTGGAATGCGTTGGGAAACAACAAAACTTTACGTTACAGATATGAAGATATTCAAAATTTTAGGTTCCATAATTTTTTTAATGGTCAGTTTCACTAATTTGGTTGTAAATGCAAGAAAAGTGGTTGTAGGGGGAAGGTTCCTTCATATAAAGCGCAGAAAGTGATGCAATGAAAAGGATGATCTCTTTTCGAGACAAATAAACTTCTTAGCATTTACTATACTTCTGTCTCATCATTGCATTGAACAGAAATGCCCTTTTCTCATTAATACAACTTTAATATGAATGTATATCATTTTTCAAACTCTTTATTTTTTAGGAGAAGATACGAAAACAGAAGTTATCACTTTCGCTCAGATGTTTGAGGAAAGTCGGTTATATGCTGCTGCGTTCCGCAAGTTTGGTCTAAAAAAAGGGGACATCGTTGTTTGTAAGTAATTCGCACCTTAAGAAAAAAAAATACTCTCTTGAATTTTCTTCCAGTAATTTAAACAAATATTACAAAAATCCAAAATTTATTTGCAATAATTCTAGTATTAATTATACCCGCATTTGGTCAAATGAATGTAATCAACTTATACCGATGATAAGGAATTTAATTATACCGCTAAAATAAGATGAATAATATAGTATACGGGAAGATAAATAATTTTCTTTCTTATAATCAGTATCTCAATCCGTGTATTAAATCATTGAGTTTGTACATTAATGTTGTTAAAACGACTGTTTAACAGAGAAAAGAAATCTGTCAGTTTTGGTGTGGGGGTGTTTTGAGGTCAGAGGAATGCGCAAAGTGGCATTTAGGGAAGTTGTTTTCCAGTTAAAACCATTAATTACAAAATAACTAGCTTGTTAGAAGTAAAAGCTTTTCAGATGTATTTCCTTTTCTTTTGAGGATAATTCATAAGTATGTGATACATATGAAACTCCTCACCCCTCCTAAAACTTATAAAAATCGTTTTTGTCAATAAACTGATCAACTTCGCACAGAAAATGACAATAGCTATGTTAATACAACGTGCGAAAAAAAAGTATAAGGACAACATACGGTAGAATGAAAATATTCTTCATTTTCATTTTAACAAAATATAATTTAAAAAAAAAAGACCTATAATATCAAATTTTACAATAACATTTAGAAAACTCTTATAAAAAATATGAATTTTGCAACAGTTGACCTTACCAGTATTATCATCAAAGTAATAATAAAAAAAAGCATCGCGTTTTGTAAATTACATAACATTTCTATTAATGATCAAGAAAACAATCTTTTTTAAATACGTGACTAAGTGAAGTTGATCTCAGTAGCCTCAGGACAGTTTTCTACTAAATAACAACACCTTTGAAAATTTTGATCAATATTTTTTTTCAGAGTCCTGCGCGCAGAAAAATATTAATTTTCGTTATTTTCAAAAATTGACCAATTTATATTTCCTTATAACTTTTTGAGATTTCGGTACAATTGTATGAAAATGCGAAAATTAATGTAAATGTATATGAATATTATATGGTAAAAATGACAAGTTTGTGCTATCTTTCATTTTGTAAGTTATAGTGGTTTGAAGAACTGTGTTTTTTTCGCATATACGGAGTCCTGAGAATCTTTAATAGGAAATAACTTATTTACAAATCCCCCTTCTGATCGTTATCCCTTCCAATACTGTTATAATAATTTATTTCTGTACACTTTGAAAAAATATTACTACTAATTGGCTGTATAATATATGTTCTGTGTGGATTATTGAATGATTCGAATAAGAGAAATAACTTTAATAAATGACATAGCTAGATGTTTAATATTGATGATACATTTATAGACATATACTAGTTTTTTTTAATACGAAAGTATACAACTTATATCTATACTTATGTAATTTTTTATTATGCTGTATATTTCCAATGAATCTCATGGAGATCTACTAGTAATTTTACTTATATAATGACTTCCTCTCGGTAACAAAGACATATATGAATGAAAATGTCTTCTTTCTGTGAGTTACTACCACAAGTTTAATTTTGGAATACTATATTGAAAGAAAATTGCGATAAATTCTTTAAGCTGTTGATATTATGATAAATCAATGTAGAATAAAATTATCTATGAAACAATATGTTTCGGTAATTTATCAAAAGAGAATACTATTAAATATTATCTGATTAGGAGAGAGGAAGAGTTCTAAACACTAATTGTGTACCTACATAACTTAAAATTATGTCTTAATTGTTCTTAAATATTTATTACAAATACTTTTTGCAATTTACGGGTATATAGGTTACATGTCAAATAGAAAAGAAGCTTTCCTCGCAATGCAAGCGATAATAAGCATAGGGGCTATTTGGACTGGATCATTTCCATTTCTAGGTGCAGAGGTAAGAATATAATTAAGTATTCAAGTTATTTAAAATTAAAATAACCTAATTAAAATGATCCAATAATTAGCTGGAAATATTAATTAATTAATAATACTATTAAAATAAATTCCTTTATACGATTTTGTTTAAAGTAGAACCTCTAAAAAAGGGACAGCCACCTGACCAATCATTTTGTTCCTTAAACTGAAGCGACCTTTAATAAGAGATGAATTCATGTACTAGTCAAAAGGACTGAAACCAACGGAATTGTTCCTTAAATAGAGATGTCCCTTACCAGTGATACTATTGCATTTATTATTTTTTTAAATATAAAAAAAAAGTTTTACGAACAGTAGATTTTTAACTTTGGTTAACTGACTGGAGAATCGCAATAAATGTGAATAAAACTCTAGCCATTATCTTCAAAATATACGGAAAAATTGACCCTACCATGAATTTAAACCTTTTCAAAGGAGAGATCAATTGGGTTTCTGTTGTACGCTACCTAGGACTCCAAATAGACTCCAAACTAACCTACAAACAGCATATCAGATATCTTTCCGAAAACGTTTGGACCAAAATTCATTTATGCTTCTCACTAATTGGCAGAAATTTACCTCTTTCCCTAAAAAACAAAGTGCTACTCTACTAACAAGTTCTTCGCCCAATCACCACTTCTGCTTTCCCCGTTTGAGGGTCGGTCGCAACCACCCATATGAAAAAAGTGCAAGTAATGCAAAATAAGATTCTAAGAATTATGACAAATTCCCCCTGGTACACCAGAAACTCAGTAATTCATAACGACTTAAATATTGATTCCATTGAAGACTACATCCCCAAGCTATCACCGAATGTTTCCACCTTCATCTTAAATCACAATAATGGAATAATCAGAGCTCAAACTATTTTTACTAAACCTCATTCAAAATTCAATTTCGCCTACAAGACAACTAAATGGTCTCTTCCCTTAAAACCTCCATAGTGATTCTCATTAACTATTTGTCTAATAATACTTCACTTCTCGTAAGGATTATAGCATCTCCATTTGTATTTCTTATTGGTTACATCTAACTCACATTGTGTTGATACTGAATGGTATTATGTTTACTCCTATGATCCATTTTTCTTTATTCATTAATTCCAACTTCTTCATTTCGCCAAGGGGCGCCATCTGCTGAACCTTTCTTTCACCACTTTTTCCTACATTTTGAGCAAAAGCGATGACTCGCTGACGCTCGTCAACCATCTGATGTATGTATGTAGATTTTTATAGCTTAATGTATGTAAATCAACTTCTTGTTTATCGAATATTAACCTTTTATATTGATTTCAATAATATGCTGACATTTTTGTTATTTCTTTGTCAGAGCAAAATAAATACAAATCAGATGAAGGGTTGTAAGGACCCTTAACTTTGGAAAAATGTGTCTAAAATGCATTTTTTTTAAAAAAAACTTCTGTATTATGCATAAAAATCAACTTAAAAGGATGATTTTTTTTGTCATTTGAAATGGTTTCATATGTGTTATTTGATAGTTAAATTTAAAAAAATAATTTTTTTTGAAAAGAATTTATTTGCTGTATTTTGAAGACTTGAAAATGTTTTTTAAGAAATGTGAGTTTCACTTCATGTTAAATGTACAGTTCTAATATTATGCAAAAAGCACAAAAATAGTTTGAAATTAAACTTAATATTTGCTTTCAGATACTAAACCTATATTATTTTCAAAATACTTATTTGATTTTTTCCAAAAAAGGTTCAAATTTATAAACCTAAGGGTTTGAAATTTTTGAAAATTAAATTTTTTTTTTCTTAAATATTTTTGTGAAATTATTTTAAATTTAGATTTAGGTTCTAGAGAACAATAATTAAAAGATATGCACAAATTTTCATCCATTTCAAAAGATTAGTATTTTATATGATTTACATAAAAGATGGAAAAAGCATGTTTTGCGAAAAATAACTTTAAAGTTAGAAATTGAAGTAATTTCATACCACTATAACAGCCGACATAAAAAGTCTCTCACGTAGTAATTAAGTCATTATTTTACAAATACATATTATATATATAGATATATATAAAGTATTAACTTGGTTTAATTCACTTTGTTGGCCATAATTACCTTAAACAAAGCCCGTTGCATTTGTTTCGACATTTTTGGCGTTTTAAAATATGTACGTATTTACAAAAAGTAACAGTATTTTTGACTTAAATTTAGATTAAAGTTACACAAAATAAATTTATAAAGGTACATAACCACTAAAATTTATATAAAACTCATTCTACTTTGTCTATTTTGTCTAAAATATAAAAAGAAGGGAAAAAATTCTAAAAAAAAAAAAAAAAAAAAAATTCTGTAAAGCAAACATTTTGAATAATTTAAAATTTACTTTAGTTATTCATGTAAGAAAACCTTTATAATTATAAGAAAAATCCCAATTTTAACAGTCTACAGCTACAATCTATCAACAATTCTAAAAGTAATCTACACTTTTGATTTCGTGACTACACTTAGTCAGTCAAAGTGACTTCACTTTGAATGGCTATACCTTTGTAATTAATAGGAATATCGAAAAACGGTTGATATCAAATTATTCAGAATAATCCAAGAAATATAAAAGTATTATTTTCAAGAAATCAATTTTCTGAAAATTTTAAGGTTCCTGACACATCTTAAAAATTAGGTAGTGATTATGATTATTAATATCGTATCCGAAGTTGTTTTCAAAACTGGCAATGAATTTTATATCTGAGAGATTCCAAGAGAATATTGTTGTTAATGTATTTTTGCAAATTAATAAGAGTTATTTGTGCAAATTCAAGGAAGGTAGTGTTATTGAAATATTAAATCTTATATTCG
>BMAW01005977.1:92725-142502 GCA_019974015.1 Nephila pilipes | reverse complement strand
GATATTGATCCCTATTTAACAACTCACCCTACAAGTTGAACTTTTTTTATTGGTTTTAAGTCACATGGACAATTTAGTTTACATAAATGAGTAAATCATATTTACAGTAGAATATTTGTTGTATATTAGCACAAATGCTATTTTAAAATATTCACTTAAATATTAAAGGAAAAAAAAATCTTCTATCAGTTAAGCCCTTTTATGGGACGAAATCAGAATGTTCTCTAAACCCGTGAAGAGAGAAATTTTTCCCTAAGCTAGGTTCGTTTCATTTAAGTTCTTATAACATTCTTTAAGGGACAAATTCAGCAAGAACATTGAGTGGTGTAATCGCACTATTCCCAAACTTTTCCTCCGTAACTGCTGAAGTAGGTGGTGGGCTAATGTTTGGACAAGCGAAAAAAAATGCGCATAGAGAGGGGAGGGATGTAAAAATATAAGCCGAAAATGAGAAAATAGTTCCCACGGCAATAACCTTTTAAAGCAAAATTGTGGGGAAAATATTTCTAGAAAACAAGTGAGTAAAAAAGTGTAAGATAAAGAGAAAAGAAAAAGAAAATTGTTATGTCTGTCTATACATTCGATTCAATCTGAATCGATAGTTGCGTGAAGCCAATATGAACTCAGACTAAACTCCTTCTTTGAGAATTTTTCTGTCTTTTTCTCACAAAACTCGATGCCTCATATAAAACGGCATATTCTTAAGGGCAAATTGTACCAATTTGTTCTAGTTTTTTTTTTTTTTTATAATGGATGTTCCTTGCTATTCTTTGAACCTTACAAGCAACAAAAGAAAATTTTGCTGAGGTTACATTTTTTTATTGTTATTCGATACTGTCATAAATTAATATATAACTTTATGTATTGAAAACCACTAATAAGTAAGTAATTCTCTTTCTTTTTTTTAAGATTCAACGTTTCTTTTTAAAAATGAATATGTTACGATTAGTATTTTTTTTAAAAAAAAAATGTCACTTAAAACGTATACTACCTTAATGATACTAATTAACAAGCTTTTTTTCAAAGAAATCCATTATAACTTTTTTTATCTAAGGGAGGAAAATAATGCCGAGTTTCGCAAAAAAAATAATTTATTCGGATACATGGTTTTTACTATAATTGCGACTAGTTTTGTGTGTTGCACATTTTCATGCTTATAAAAATCTTTGGATGATTTATCATGATTTACTTTCTGGTCAAAATATTTATCCGATATAATATACCTTTCTTTGGATTTAAAAGGGTTTTTTTTGTCAATATATTCAATGTTACGGTTGATTAGGAAATTGACGCTCACCGAAAAGTGCATTCTATTACGAAAAAAAAATATTGTAATATTTGTATTGTAAGTAGTCTTATGCAACCAACTTCTAGATTTATAATGTCTGCTGAATATCTTTTTACATATCAGGCTTGCCTTAATTGCAAAGAACAGTCAATATTCATAACTGGGGAATTCTTACAGAGGAAAACCCCCATTCTTACACTAAGGAGCCCCAACATAAATCATTTGTTATTGTTTGATGTGCATTTCTACAGCGTAAACAGTAATGATCCCTTTTCTTTGTAAAGAGTCCTGTGCTCAAACAGGATAAAAAAACTAAAACTCCTTCATGAAAAAAACGTTTTTGAAACTAATTCAAACAGACCCATTCTTTCCATTTCTATTTTTTTAAGACTATTTACGAATTTATGGAACACATTGTGTCTATGTCTATGAAAGTGTCTGTGTGTAACCTCACATAGACACACTCACAGTCACAATAAGTAAAGTCAGAATATAATATAAGTATTGGAATATTCATCTTGATTATTATTTTTTATATGAAGAATACATAGGAATAAAATTATTTTAAAACAGTTGTGAACTTGAGAAGAAAAAGTGCTCTAAACTAAAAATCTTTTTAAGAATCTTAAGCAAAGAAAATTTTAAAAATTATCTTTTTTTAAGCTTGAATGGCTTGTATCATAAAAGATAAAAAAAATCAGCATCTTTTGAAAACCAGGTAAAAGTACCTAATTCAATAGCTTTTTATCTTTTTTTTTTTTTTTTTTTTTTAATATTAAAAATTTTGCAATATCGTTCAGAATTGTTATCGATTTTACAGGCAAATTAAATTGTGTTCAAATGTATTGTTTTTATTTAATAAAATTGCTTAATTTCAAATGAATGCTCCTTATATCTGAAATATTTTGAAACTTGAAAGCAAAGAATAATATTCGCATAAGTAAATTTATACATTCTGTAAAAATGAGAAAATTGTACCAAAAAAAAATATTGTTATAAATTCTATACACATAGCACTAGGAAAAATATTTATTCCAAAAATTATGACCAACAGAAAAATCAAATTTAGTTTAAAATTAATTTGCTCTAAATAAGATCTACAACAATTCACCTTTACCAGATTTAAAAACTGAGTTCTTTTTAATATCTGAATAATTTTGTAAAAACTCCTCTAACTTAAGTCCTTTCCCATCTGTTCATACCTCCAGTCATATATATTCAGTATTCAAATTTGCAGTTCATTACATAGACTGTAAATTCATCTTCCCAGCTTAATTTAAATGAAATGAAATTTCCAATGTCAAGTATTTTTCTCGCTTTCTTAAACAAAATAGTAATGATGCGTCATCGTGAAATTTTAATTATCAAATTTTGTTGACTATCCACTTGAAATTGTATCATAAATGTCCGGCGCTATTAAGAGGTACAGTCCATTCAAGGAAATCTAAATGTTATCAATCCTGTATAGAGAATTAATTTTCTTATGGTTTTTAAAATTCGGGAAGTTATAAAATTCTCTCTCTCTATCTCTCTTATATATATAGCTTATGTATGTATAATAGGATAAATGCTCGTGTGCATATGTATGTATGTATGTATGTAATAACATAATATGTACATGTGTAATAGCCAATAACAATATATACAATAACTTTATATTACATGTATATCAATAAATATATAACAACTATTATGTGTATTATATGTATGTAATGTATATGTATATAATGTATGTAGCCAATATATTCAATATGTATTGTATACATAGGAGGATGCTGAAATAATAGCCAATATGGATGTATGTATACAATCCCATGTATGAGGATGCAGATGTATGTAAGGATGTAATAACATGTAATATAACATAATAATAGCATGTATGTATGTATATATATGTAATAATAATAATAATGTTGTAATAATATATTAATAATAATAATAATAATAACTTAACAACCATGTAGTAACTATGTATCCCATGTGCCTATAATAATATGTATTAATATAATATAATATTATTAATAATAATATTGTATGTAATGTAATATATGTATGATAATATAATATATTATGACATAATAATATTAATAACAATAATATGTATATTAATAATAATATATTCGCTAATAATAATGGATATATAGCAATAATAATAATAATAATAACCCAATAATAATATGTAGACTTAAAATGCCTCTTGGAATTTGCATTACCATATGTATGTATGACCAATATTAATAATATTATATGGTATCTTCTGTATATTAATAACCATGTATATGTATACATAATATGTGCTCAATATATTCTTGTATGTGTATGTATATTAATATGGTTATGAAGATAATAACCAATAACCAACAATGTATGTAGATAACAGATATGCCATGTATGTTACATGTGGATACCAAATATTATGTGTAGCTATGTGTATGTATGACATATGTATATTGTGTAAGTTACAAAATATATAATATATATATACAAAAAGATTGATGGTTTTGATAACACTATTATATTATTAAAAGTAGTTATAAATGTATTGAATGTATTAATGATAAAGAGGTACACGTAATTTATAGTTTTGACTTTGAAGATTTCTCTAATTCAATACATTTAAATTTAATTATTATTCTTCTGATTATTTTTAAAAAATTAAAAAGTAATAATATCCTATGGTATAAATTTTGTTAAAAAATATTAAAATCTTGCTTTAAAAGTAAATTATATGTTATAGTAATTAAAAATATAAGGGAATATCTTGAGGTGGACCAGCTAATAATAATCTTAAAAATATTTACTAAAATTTTAAGAACTAAATTTTACAGACAAAAATAAATTCACTTTGCTTAGGTACATAGATAAATCTTATAGTTTTTCGAAATAAATTTAATCCTAAATTAAAGCCAGATTTCTCAACTTATCTCTTTTATTTCAATCTGATAGAAAGTGATATATGTTTTAATTGAGCATATTAATTAGATATCAAGTTAAAGTTGTAAATAATAGAATATTTTAAAATAATTTTGACTAGACAGATAACTACTTTTTTTCAATTACATGGTTTTGTTGTTTGATTGTAATTTAAGCTGAAATAACTATCGGAACATGATATATAATTTTATTAGTAGGAATATTAAATTAGTTAATATGACAGTTAAAATTCCAAAATAATTTTAATAAATTCTATCAGTTTTGTGTTAAGACTGATTTCTCAATTAATTTTAAAAAATAAATTTAAAATGTAAAATTTTTTAATAGACATATTTTTAAAATTGTAAAATAGAATGATTTAATCGTTTAGCCAATTATGCATTTAATATTTATTTGGGTTTGTTTAGCATTCAATTTTTTTTCGGGGGGGAGAGAGGGATTAAATCTTTTTTTAATAACATTTGTTAAATCTCTTTCTAATTTTGCTTTAGATGCTTTTTATTCCTAAAATCTGAAACTAATTGATAGATGGAGATACTATAGTTTTGCTTATGTTGATTTTTTGGTAGAAAATTTTAGTTTAGAACTAAAATTATAATATTAATTTCGTTTAAAAATGAGTGAATTTTTGTTTTGTTTTATTTCTAGATTTAAATAATGGGGATTTTTTGTATTACAGTTTGTCATGTTTGATGAATTAAATTTCTTTGAATATAGATTTAATTTAGAGGTTTTTTTTAACCTATTTCTTTTGTTTTCTCAAGATGATTGTTTGGTGATATTAGGCTGTGCCTTTGCTTAACTGAGCTATTACTTGCTGCAAAAGTTTGATGATTAAAATATATTTAAGAATCTCAAACCTACTCTAATATAGTGATAGAATTGCGTGGTGTTAATTCTATTTTGTACATTTCTAAAGGAATTTTTTAAGATATGTCTGACTGTTTTCATATATTCTTATTCTTACTGTTTTACTACATTCTTAGTGTTGTTAATTTTAATGTATTTACCTTCTTTATCGTAAAATCACTGATTCCAAAATGATGAGCACTTGAGTTTAAAACGAATAATATATTTGCAATGAGAACAATATGCAGACGATTAAGTACAGATGATTAGGATAAACGCAAGTAATATTTATGAATGCAGCACAAATTAGTGAAAGATGATGTAGATAAACAGTTCCGTTGAAGGGGCTCCGGTCACATTTGTGGTAAAAATCTCTAAGATGGTATCTCTACTATCTGATGCGAGATACATTGAATACGTTCTGTGTCCACTGAAGTTCTCTAATTGGCGTCTTCTATCGTAAAAAAGTTTCATCTCGCCAAGCCATTCAGCCAAGTGGAATGTCGCTCCTCTAGTAGCAGCGCTTCCTGAGGGTGAGGCGGATCCTGTTCTATCGCTGCGTTCTAAGTTAAATTTTAAAATACGATAAAATTTCTTTTTTAAATGGCTGCTTTATTCAATTGAATAAATGCAGTCCTTTACTATAAGTTCTATCATATATACATATATACATACATGATAAAACTTATAGTAAAGGACAACATTTGTATCTTGTAACATATGGTAAAGGATATTTCAAACTTGAGGAAATTATTATAAAAACTTAGTTTTCCTGAAAAAATTAATTTAAATCTACTGAAATTCAGGAATGTTTTATTTCTTATCCCTAACTTCACAAAATCAGTTTTTATTTCACTCTTTTGTCTTAATTAAAAAAATAACATTACTCAAAACCTTTGGATGACTTAATTTATATCCGTCTTAAATTTTAAAATAAATGTCTTTCTTCATTCCATAATTTATATTAAAAATAAAATATCAATGGAAACTGAAACATAGTTTCCTCTGAATTAACTGAAATCACAAATGGAAAACAATTCGCCCCTATTTATTTAGATTTATATTATCATAAATAATTCCTGGACTTAAATTCATTTTGCCTTGAGATTTGTCGATTAAATCCCATTTCCTTGGCAAATCTTCATACACAATTCCTTTAATTAAGTCATAGATAATTAATTCCAAAATCTTTAAATTAAATATAATTTTTTACAATATTTTAAGTGAAGTGAAAGAGTGTTCGCATATTACTTTAAACAACAAACCGGATTTACTAATTACAACTTCATTCTGTTCTTACAAACTAAGAAATTTAATATGATGAAGAGACCAGGAATTCGATTGATTGAGTTGCAATTTGGTTAATTAATTTAGGGAAGTAATTATGCCGTTTTTTCTTTAACTCTCTCTTAAATATTCATTTTCAACAAGATTTAAGGTAGCATCATCAAATATATTGAAGGAAAAGTAAACAGATTTCGTACTTTTGTGATTAAATATGAAACTGAGTTACTTCTAATAAAGAATTAACGTATTTTGAAATGGTTGTACAAGTAGAAAATTATTTAATTTTTCTTTTAAATGCTTACCATCAAAGTAATGAAGCTCTTAAAACCTGCTCTAGTACATGGTTTTAGCAATAGATGTTTCTTGATTATAATTAAATAATTATGTATATTTACTTAGTCTTCATATTCCTGCATATACTCACTAATAATAATGTCGTTCAATAGTGGATAAGTAAATAAATAAAATACAGTGTTGTTTAAAATAATTCATTCGATTTCAAAGTGCTATATTTTCATAAATAAACAGCACATAATGATGAGTAATAGATGAAATGGAAAAATATAAAATATTTTTACAAGTGTGTTCGATATAACTACCTCAATTATAAGAATAATGTCAATTTTTTATGTTCGATTTCAAACACATTGTAAAGTGTAAATGGTAATTGATCGTACAGCAACAGATATCCATTGTTTAAATTCACATAAATTTGTAGGCAATGGGGGCGCATACACTTTGTCTTTTACATTCTCCCAAAGGGAAAACATTTCATGAGGTCATGTTAGGTGACTTAGGTGGCCAAATGTATAACATCAAGTTATTTAGTACACTGCAATGGATCAAACTGCGAGGTTGCTCCAAAAACGAAATTAAAACAGCTTTTGTGAAATAGCTTCACAAAATTCAGACGATGGTCTACTGATGTTCATAATATAAATCTTCCACAATTTTCTTTTCTATTCTTTTATTACGTATCATATGTGTCATTCATTTTTAAAAATATGGAATTTTGAAATCAGATGATTCACATTTTGAATAAACTTGTCTTCGTATTAGATCTTCATTGAAAATTTATTTACAAACATTTGAATTAGTAACGAAATTAATCACATGGCCCATTATTACTTATGTATTATAATTGAATCAAATTACTATACACTCGTTTATTCTTAAATATCTGATTATATTTACAAAAGTGCTTTTTTTGTTCAAAAGGAATTTTTAATTTAAAAAGGGTATTTTTATTTTTTTTGTTGCAATACTTTAAAACAGCAAGAAAGTAAGAAAAAAAAAGTTTTATGCAAAATTTTGTAAAGAACGGATTTAGCTACCCAAGATGCGGTTTTTTTATAGTTATTATTAAATTATTCAATTAAAAATAAAAATTAAAGTAAACGATGAGTTATCGAGAAATGGGACAATAGTAAAACTTACTGATATTAAAATTAAAGAAAACGCGAATTATTAAATTGAATGCTATATCAGTTACATGCAGTTAAAATTAATGCAAACGATAAAAAAATCTAATTAACATACTAAAAATTTGAAAAATGATCTGGTACGCCAAAACGCCCCATCTAAAACAATAGCCTCTTGGGTGGCTTAAAAAAATGGCTGTCTTACAGAGCTGTCTTAAAATTCTGAATAATGTTATCGATTTTCAGTCATATTTTGATTCCTGTTTACATATAATTTAAGGTAATATATAAATCGATAAATAAATGAATTACTTAATTTTTATATTTGTTTCAATTCAATCCAATAAATAAAATTGGGAGATCTTTATTAAGACATATTTTTGAAAATTAAATTTATTAGTGATAAGTCCTGGAATCAGATATATATTACACATATATTTTATTTCAATACAATCAAATATTCAGGGGAAATTTATAATGACTTATTTATGAAAATTAAGTTCGTTATTGAAGAAAGCAGGCATCAAAAAAATGCACAAAAACAAAGCATAAAATTAAAAAAAAAATAATTAGATACAAGAAGTGATCCGGGACAACAATTTATAGGGTAGCAAAAACAAAACACCATTGGGTGGCTAATAGTAAATACCAAAATAATAAGCAAAGGCTTTAAATATTGCAACAAAATATGTTCTAATAGCATAACGTCTTGTGATTTTACTTCAAATCATGAAAATATTACATTCAAATATGCTGATTTATTAAGTTTATTCAATTTTTTAAGAAAATAGTGTATATTTAGATCATACTACGATTACTAAGTTCATGAAAATCTTGTACAAAACATTTATTGTTGTTTTAGATAACGTATAAAATTGCGTTTTAAATGGAGTTTGCTCGTGATTTTAAAAAAATTTTATTTTTATAACTCCTACATAAAAGTAAAATAAAATAGAAGAGTGTTATGACACACAATTGAATCTAAAGCCACTAGTTTACTTAAGTAAAAAGTATATATTAAAGATTCGTGGAAAATAGTGCAATGGATTACGAAACAACATTTTCTATATATGAGATATCTTGTCTATAAAATTCAGAAGTAATCGGATATTTGAAACTTCTTATAGAAAAGATATTCAATTCTAAAAATACAATTTGTACAAATAAAGCAGTTAGGAACAAAGTGTTTTACGAATATATTCCTGTCATAGAGTATAATATTTAACATAATTAATGCGTATATTAAAAGTGAAATTGACCAGCTAAGAAATTAACTGAAATAAGATTAATTCATGGTACAAAAATGTGATATTCATCCCATACCATTCAAATCAAATTTAAATACTTTATATATATATTTCTCGCACGATACCTTAAAAGTTATATGTAAACTTAAATATCAATTTAAATGCCTGAAATAATTATAGGAAATTATGACTAACAAAATTGTTTAACTATAATCAATTTTTTATGTTGTTGATAATTAAATTATATCGATATAAGTTATAAAAGAATGTGTTATATTCATTAAATATTGCTTTATTGGATCTAAATTTATTTACTTAGTTTCATTAAATATTTTAATAGACTAAATTAAGTTTCACAGATTAAATTATATATATTAGGTGTTCATTAATATCACATTTATAATGATCCTGACTAAACGGCTATAGTAGGATTTAGTCCAAATTAATCTCGGACCTTGACTAACACTACATTATACAGACATTGGCAACATCTATCAATCCGAATAAATATTCACAGTGAATTTCCAGCATTACGGTTTGCAAAATACCAGTAAACATAACGAAGAATCTCGTTTAAAACGAATAATTTAATAACATTAATAAACAAACATTATACATCTAGTCAAATAAATGTTATCATATTAGATCATATTAGGCATGTTTAAAAGCAAAACAAGGATATAAAAATTTCTAAGCCTTAGAGTCAAATATTAAGAGCTAAGGTGGACTATGGCTAAAGTGGTTTGTAAGATGCAAATAATATTTTGTAACTTAATGTTAATGGAACAAAAATGAGTATATATATATATATATATATATATATATATATATATATATATATATATATATATATATACATACACACACACCACACACACACACATATATATATATATATGTGTGTACACAATAGATTAGATGGAATGAAAGTATTTTAATTTCACATTAAATTTACAGCTTTAATGGTCATAAATTTTTTTCCCCTTTGGTAGGTTTCATGGATGATGCTGTTTCAAAAAAACGGTTATTTAGTTTTGGATATGTGAATATGGCGAAATATTTCTAAAATACGAGTTTCAAGTTAGAAACTTTTTTCAAGATACAGTATCTACTAGAATTGTCACTTTATTTTTTGATATTTTTACACAAAACTGCCCTTTTAATATTTTTCATTTCGGCAAAAGTAATACACAGAAACTTTAGCTGACAATGGTCTAACAGACTTTACAACGTTTAAGTCTTTCAAAACAATATAAACCAAAATGTAAGTGCATTACTTCTTTTCTTAATTAAAGAAATGTGTAAAAGATTAATGTAAATAAATTTATCATAAAATAATTTCTCACTTTGAAATAATCTACATGTTTGTTAATTCTATCTACAAGTTTAAATATTTTAGGGCCAATGTTCTTCTTTATTTATATTTCGGAAATATTATCAGAAGTTTAAATTGATTCATTTTAATCTTGAAACAGTTATTTTTATTCCAAAAACGAATTTTTTTATTCAACTGAAGTTATCACATATTTTTTTTAATTTTGAAATATTTATTTGGCTTAATTTTGTTCAAAGATAAATTATTAAATGAAAGTTGTGCTAACCGAAACAAAGATATTCATATTTTGATTGGAATAACGTGTTAAAAGAGAGAAACAAATTAAAAGTGTTTTAATAAGCATAAACTAGCAGCAATGAGTGAAATTAATATATAATTCAAAATATTTTTAGGGGAAAATTCCTTCTTAAAAACAAAATAAAGTCAATTATGAATTTCTTTTTTTGTTACAATGAATGTACGTTTCCTGCGAAACATTTCCCATTAATAGTATAAAGCAGCAATATATTATCACTTGAAAACAAAAAAACGATTTACATTCTTTGTGAGAAAAAGAGATGAAAAAAATTATTAATTTACCTAAAACAATTAGTGTCACTTCTGAGACACATAAATAAATATTCTGTCTCAACTTCATGATAAAAAAGGTAAAAATAACATTTTCTTGTGTTAGTAACTAGATTGAATATGCCATAAAAAGTATTAATGACATAATAATATCATTAATATTTTAATATGTGTATCATTAGATAAAACATCTAGATTATTAACACAATTATTGAATACTTTTAAAAGCAATATGAAGAGCATTTTTATTGAAATTGAGTGATTAAAACATTGTTGTATTATTAGATGTCTGCTATTTAATTACTTGGAAGTAATACATATTTTTTTTAGTATTCAATTCCAGCAATTGATAAAAGATTCGCAAGTATTATTATACTATATACATGATGAGATTTTAATAAATCCTAAATATTTGGTTTTTAAGTAAATTTTTATTTAATACAGTGTTATTTACAATGCGATGAAATATTTAGCTAAAATGATATTGCTCTTTTGAAAATGAATTAAATTTCATTATAAATGGACTTTTATTACTTAGTTTTCTGTAATCAAGTAATTATAATTTGACAGTAACACCGAAAAAAAGGAGATTTTTAAACATAGATTTTCTTTCAAACTTCACACTTCGATTAACATTATTTTTTTCCTACAATGCTTCAATTATAAAGGAAAAGATGGATTTATCATCACAAGTTAAAGAAAGAGAGTTTAAGCAATGACACCTTCACCTTAGCGACGGATTTGAGTGACAATTGGACGACTGGGTGAGAAACTAAGCGGAAAAATTAATTCTTTAAATAGTTAGTTTTAATCAATAAATTTTCATTAATTATAACTAAATTATCGTATTATCATCCAAAACAATCATGTATTGAAAATTTCAACTCAATTCAGCGATTTAAAATCTGAGATAAAGCTTTTAAAGTTCAGCCCAGACATAGTTGGAATGTGAGTAGAAGAAACCCATTAAAAATATCCTTTGTTACGTAATTGTTATTAATATAATACAGATAACATTTACCTAAAAATACATAATAATAATATTATTACATTAAACATTATTTTTTCTTTGCATAAAAATTGGAGCAAGTTATATTCAACAGTAATTAAACTAAACTGTAGATGTGGAGTAGCTGCTATCATTATAAAATCTTTATATTAATTATATTGATTTATTAGAATATTTTTTAGCCTGATGATACAGATTTCTTACAGATTATAAAACATCTCATGTAAGCCTATGAACATGTGAAACAAACTTGTTTCCTTTTATCAAGTTTTTTTAATTAATTATAGTGCAAAACTAAAAACGATATACATAAAAGGAAAAACATTTTGGACAAAATGAAATTTATAGCACCACTCAAAGAATTCGCTAATTGCCATAATTCCTCAAATTCCTTAAATATTTAAAGTACAAATTTTTTTTAAATCTATTCTCTAACTATGTACATCTATTTCGCGATTGCATTTCTGATGTGTTAAATTAGCATCTCTGTAAAAACAAATACACAATTATGTCATATTTGTTTCGTAATTTTCATTTAATAGAAATATTACATAAAATAACTTTGTTATTGAGCAATAGAAATGAACAATTTTCTTAAAATTGAATATTTTCTGTAGTAAATTAAAAATTGATATCAAAATTTCCAATGTACATTAGTTTTATGTTTTTCTCCTACGTATTGATTCGATTTAAAAAAAAATTATTTCATACAGTCTTATCACTATTAAATAAATTGATTAATTCATTACTTTAAAATAGAATAATGTTGTTAAATAAATAAAAATATTGGGTTAACTGCAGATTAATTTTAAGTTTTCAATGTCTTTTTATCATTTGTTTCGAAAATAAAAAAAATAAAGGGAGTTTCATCACTCAAAGTTAAAAAAGTTTCTAAAGTAAAATCATCAAATCCTTACACATTATTATTTTGAAAAGCCTTGTTACAAGAAGAGAAAAAAATAAATCTAAATGGGTGTTTGTAGTAAAAACCAAATTGATTTTTTTAAACAAAATTTTAAAATTTCGCTGAAAATTTTTTAAAAGCAACAAATCATTTAAAAGATCCTTAACATTTATAAATGTAAATAAATTACACCATAACCTTAAATTTCATTGTTTTAGAAAGTAAAATATTTAAGCAACGCAAATGATTTCAGTTATCTCTTCTGTTTTTTTATTTATTTATTTAAATCTACTGAATAAAACAAACGATAATTCAAGTCATTGTTTTAAAAAAGAAAGTATTTTCTTTTTTGAAAGATAAACTAAAATTTGTTTTCGCCAAGATTTGCTTTAGCAAATTAATATTTGAAAGGGGAATTGTATATTTTACTTTTTTTCTTACAGGAATATAAGTATAAAAAATATTCCTCATATTTTTTCGCTTGATATTTCATATGAAATCATATGCTATTATTTATTTGTTAAATTTCTAGTTTCCAATTACTAAAAATTTAATAATAAAGCAATTCTTTTTATATAAGGATGTTTATAAAGTACGATTTTTTCAGAAAGTGTACTAGATTAATTGTTTGCATTGTCATTATTATCTTTATCGAAGAAAATATATGTGTGTGTGTTTTGCCTTACATTCTATATACTTATACGAGATCCTTTACAAGATATTTTTTCGTTTCTCCTTAAAAATTTTAACAATGCTTTTAAATACTTTGAATTTTAATACTCATTAGATATTCAAAGAGAAAAAAAAATACCTTCAGTTAATAAGAATCGTATCTTTTTAGAATTGTTTAGATTTACTATATATTGATCTTAATTTTGTCTTCCAACATTAAATTACAGAGCAAATTAAAATTAAAATAAAACAAAAAAGTTCTATGTAAAATTTTGCAAGGAACAGAATTGGCCACCCAAGGAGTTCGTTTTTCATAATTATTATTAAGAGATTCATTTAATTTTAAGAATCAAAGTAAACGATGAAATATCGAGAAACGGATAATAGTTAACTTTTCCAATTTTAAAATTAAAATTCCTAGATAAAATGATAATTTTTTAAATTGAATATATTTAAGCTAAATGTAATTGAAATTAAACCAAACGATAAATTATTAAATTGAATATTTTATCAGCTACATGTAATTAAAACTAAAGCAAATGATAAATTATTAAAATGAATATATTTCAGCTAATTCAAGCAAACGATACAAAATTGAAATTTGATCTTGTACACGAAAAGTGATCCAACTGAAACAATAGCCTAATATGTGGCTAATAACTAGAGCTTACTCCCCACTCAATTTTTAATTCATTAATAGCTAGTTAAGAAAGTAAAATGAACAAAATAAAGCTGTTTGACTTATTTAGGATTTATGTGAAAGGAGAAAAAATTTAAAGATAAAAGTTTTATGAAATCGAGCGAGGTTTAAAAATTACCCGCACTAGAAATGGGGATCAGATAACCTATCTATTTATCGTGCCCATGATACCGTCTTTGATGCAGATTAATCTGCAGAAACCTATTATTTCATATGCTGTTTGATCTCGTGTACTATAAAAACTTAGCACAGAATGACTTGGACAGCTCATTGTGGTACCAGTCACAACTACCTATTATTCAATGTTAAAAGTGTTTTGACACTGTCTAATACAAACACTAATATGAGGGCTCTAATTGCCCTCTGCTGTAAAAATAGGCACATTTGAACAATTCTGATCTATTATAATTTGAAAAACAGCAGAAATAAACCAAAATAAAATTTATTCCTTCCCTTCTAAACATGCATTTCCTATTGTTATAAAAGGAAAATCATATACCTATTGAAATAGTTTTGTGAGTGAGAAGGAACTATGCCAATATTCATATTTTTAACAAGCATTATTTAAAATAACATGAAACTTTATGAGGATATTTGAGAGGTGGCTCAAATTTCCTCAATATTAAAATGTTTTGAGTTTCCTCATTATCATGAACAAGTTATGGATGTAAATATTTATTAGAACTATTAATTAACCAGTATATATATATATATATATATATATATATATATATATATATATATATATATATGTATGTATTAAAATGTCTTATCCAAAAAATGGACAACTTTACAAAATGTTATTCAATGATTCCCACACTCACCAAAATATTTGTAGCCATATTAATGCTTTGAAAATAAACTAATTGTACTGACAAAACTTTACAATACATTCACGAAGAAAAAAAGAATATGATCAAAAGATGGAATAATAATAGTATATCTCTACACTTCTAAAGTTGTATTACATAATCTTTGTAAAAATTACACAAAATAGGTGTTCAATATATGCACAATCCCTTGTAATTGTTTTTAAAGATTTATATTGAAGGTGTTTGTATTTACAATTATCAAACTTTCTACAGTAAAATTATTTGTTTCAGTTGTAGAAAATTACCTTCCGTTTATTTTAATCGCATACAATAAAGACGATTAACAGCAATGACAAGGAAGCAGTACCAAACATAAGTAATTGAGAACAGTTGTAATTTACTGCATGAAAAGCAATTTCAAGCAAATCACTTAGTCTCTAATTATTTCAAGAAATTATCAGAAGTGCAATAATTATATGTGCCGTCAAATTTAATGAAAATAACTCTCTTTAATAAGGACTAGTGATATACTATAGCAATATGGTTATGCCTGGTACAGAATACATATAAATAATTCTCAGTTAAAGTAATAAAAAAGTATAAAATGCTACTATCAGCTAAGAGACAATTTAGTTTCATTATGTAATAAAAATATAATAATCTTCTATTATTATCTATTTATTTAGTAATATAAATATATTATTAAATAAATAGATAATAATAGAGTTTTCTTCTTGATGCGTCCACATTACCTAATTATACAGTTATGATAATTCTATATTTTGTGCAGTCCGATTAAGACTGCAAATATATACGATAAATAATGAAATTATTGTTTGATAAAAAAAAAAAAAGTAAAATACACTTCAGCAAGGTCAAACTACCAATTCAATTCTCAAATTACACCATCTTCAACTCAATATTCTAAAAATGCTCATCTTCAGTAATTGTCTACCTATGAGCGATTATTACAATTACGAACTGATTAGGAGATCGCTTGCTGATTCTTGGAAGGTTAAAGACATAATCACATCTCTTCTCAGAGAATACCGTCAGTATTTGTCTTCGCTTCAAAACATTTAATTATGATTAGTTTCTTTTAAACTTCCTTTATGAGGAAATTCTTTGTTGTCCTTTCCAGAACAAACACTTACACACCACAATAAATACAATGTTTACTGGTGTATAGAGCTTAAAGGCGTTTTCAGCAGTTGTTTGGATGTCAAGTCGTTTAAAGGATATGTCGTTTAGAGTAAATAATTGGTAACAATTATTGGAGATCATCATAAGCCTCTCCTTCTCCGAATCCTCTTTAGAGGATTATTCATTCGAAAACTGATGGGAAGGAGATAAGCTCAATTTTGAAAGTGGCTTGTTAAGGAGAATTTTGGTAACAGTAGTGGTATAGTATAACAAATATCAGGAAGGTGAAATAGTTTTCGATAAAGTAAGAACAGTAGTTGTTTTAAGCGAATATATAACAGTAATACATATCGGTTATTTATTTTAAGTTTAAAAAAGGGCGTGAGTACCTTTTAAACGTATTTTCGAGTGACACATAAATTATATATTGCATATTTATGTTTTAATAACTAAATATTTAAATAACAAAAATAGATCAAAATGATAAAATGGCTGAAAGGTTGTCCAATTAAGCATAATTAAAAAAATAATTGCAGTTCACGGGAAGAAAATCTACAATTAACATTTTCCTTTAAATGAAAAAGGCTATTAAATGTGTAACAACCTGCAATAGCTATTGAAAATAAAAATTTAATGTAAACAATCAAACTTGATCAAATATGTAAATCAATATAATCTCTTAAAAGTAATGCTTTTCAATGTTGTGTACGTTTGAAGAGTTCAAAAGAACATTGCAAAAAAAGTATTATACTCCAAATAGGGATAACAATAATTACTTTGTCAAGCCTTTAGAAATTATAGAATAAATTTTCCTTTCATATTCTTTGCCAAAATTAGTTTCACACTTCAAACTGACTGATATTAAGTATGAAATATTTCTTTTACAGAAAATATACTCATTAAATTTTAAAAAAATCGATATCTTTGTAGAGAAAATTCAATAATACTTTCAAATAAATTAAAAAAATCGTAATTACTGAAATGTAAAGCATCTTCAATACATTAAAAATAACTACTTCTAATTTCTTATCATTAAATATAAAAACACGTGATTAAAGTTTTTCTAAAATTGCTATATTTCTTCTTCCTATATTTGTGGCGGTCGCGAAACGGCAGCGTAGATTCGAACCCTGGTCCAAGGGATCCGAAGGCGAAGGGCCTACCAATCAAGCCGAAAAGATATCTCATCGGGTTGGTTGAGTAAGGCCTTTTAACGTTGAAGAGCGTCGCTGCAATACTCCCCCTCCAGTATCAACGCAGCGTGATGATACGGAATGGAGATAAACAAACGTGCGCCATCATGATCAGAAGGTCTTTTTTTTGTCAGAAGGCGCCGAAACGTGCGCCAGAACCGGAATATCACTAGTTGCGCTTGTCTTAGACACACAGAGACAAGTGTTATTGCATCGGAACATATGCAAACATAGGCCGTGCTGCCACCTAGTGCTCAAGCCCAGAGTCACCACTAACGGCGATCGTCGGGCATATGCAAATAGTAGGTACAGGCAGTCGTGCTGCCATCTAGTGTTCTTGTCCGGGGTCACCACTTGTGGCGGTCGCGAAACGGTAGCGCAGATTCGAACCCTGGTCCAAGGGATCCGAAGGCGACGGGCCTACCAATCAAGCCGAAAAGATATCTCATCGGGTTGGTTGAGTAAGGCCTTTTAACGTTGAAGAGCGTCGCTGCATATTTATAATTTATTTTCAGTTATTTGCATCTTGAACGCTTCAGTTTTTGTAGAGTTTTTACAGTTGTATAATATGTGTATACAAACTTTTAATTTTCATTAGTTTATATGTATTCATTTTTCATTTGTTTTCTTAAAATAAATCACGATTTAACCCTAATGAATTGTAAAATTCCATTAATATATAATATATATTAAGATATAATATTCATTTATAACTTCATATATTATAATCATTTTTAACCGCACACATCATAATCATTTATAACTTCATACATTATAATAAGTTAAAAACTAATTAATTTACAACGTAACTAATTTATAACTTAGCGCTTTCTCTCGAGTGATTAAAATATACTTATTTTGATAGACCATCTCCGCCTTCAGAGTCAATACGATTGCATTTAATGCGTATTTAAAATAATATACATGCAAGAAAGTTTTTAAAGAAATAATACGCATTTTTAACATTAATATTAGTATTCCTTATTGAAGTCAATATTTTCAGTTTATAAACAAACTACTGCATCCTCACCTGACTAAGAATATTGTCTCACAGCATCAAAAGATTCTCTTATTCAATCATTATTTTATACTGATTATTACAGAATGAGGAAAAATATTTTTTTAATTATACAAGCCACCAACACTATTATAATAAAGAGCATGCCCTTAATCGCGTGTAATATCAGATGTAAAGAAATTTATTTCCTCTCCAATGATTGAAGGGCTGGAAAAAAAATTGCTCACATTTGTATAAAAATTTAAATCCAAGCCCTAGTAGAAAACTAATTTTGATTGCATTTATTTTTTTATATATTTTCTTATCAAATTATCTGTGTGACAAAACATTCTTTTATTTGGAAACCTATATGCTGTTGGCTATTATTTCCTAGAAGACCATAGAAAAAAATGTTTAAAAAAATTTCAACAATGGAATGTATATTTGAGGTTTAAAACAAATATAGACAGATATGTAACTGCATTATATATTCTAAGCATTTCATGAAATTAATTTCAGCTTTAAATTTTATCTATCAGCTTAGATTATGGTGATAATTTGGATTTAAAAATGTATTAAATATTATTTTAGAATATATATAATTTCAAAGAATGTGTTATACAATTATAGCGACATATAACATCTTATTTATGTACTAAAGCAATTAAATAACATGCCATTTAACAGTTTAAAGTTATTTTCATTTCTTTCAGTTGTCCATATAGACGGATAGAAGTTTTAATGGGTGCGAGTTTGAATCAAGTATGTATTCAAAGTCACCCTATGTTACTACCTTACGACAAACGTAACTGTTACTGTCACTTTAGAAATATTTGAAAATTAAGATTTTAAGATAGTATCTGTCCTCTTGTTTTCGTCAGTTGAGTAAGAATATAAATTATGAGAACCGTGACCATTTTCCCATCATGTTAATACTAATGTCGTCTTAATATATATAAATAAGAGCCATTCAACATTATTTAACTTGTTTTTCATAGTATAATATTCATTTCTACTCATTTCACGTATTTGTTTTTATCATTTTTACTCAGTTTGTTTCGAAATACATATGTTCATTTCATTTCAATTTTCTTCATGAAAGTATTTATTTTTAAGTAAAAAAATGTAACTAAATTCTGTACTTACAAATTCGTAATACGTAAAAAATACGTAAAATAATTTTAATGAAGAAATTGGAATGTCTTTTTCCGAAACACTTATAAAAATAGAAATTAAAAAATATGCACCTAATAATTCCATTCTTGATAAGAAAATATGATTATATCCTAACATGCGTATTAAGATTCTTCCCTTTTTTACATTATCACGCAAAACTAACCAAGTATCAGTTCTACTCAATCGAAAGTTCGGTAAACAACAAATTCAATAAAAGCATTTTATTTGGTGTAATCTGAATTTGTTCAAAGTTCTCCGAAGTAACTGCTGAATGAGTGGTAGATTTACAGATACACCAGTGAAAAAAATATCGAAGAAATGAAAAGCCTAAAATTGGAAATCCCCCCCCCCCATCCAAGAACTTTTCAAAATAAAATTTTAGATAAAAAAAAACACATTGAACAGAAAAAATGAAATAAAATAAAAGTACATAAAAAAAACTACAAAAAAATATTTTTTTTGTGTAGTGTAAAAATTCAGGCTGAAGGTATTGTTAATGAGTCTTTCTTATCTTTTCCCCTTTTTATAAGAATCCGGGCCTTTTACAAAAATTGTATACTGTAGTACGAAATAATGCTGTTTTTTTTTAATGTGTTTTTTACTTTGTTTAGAAACTGGTAAACAAGAGGAGAATTTATGCCACATCAATACTTCTTTAAAGATCTTTATAGAGTGAAAAAGGTTTAAATTATATTTTAAGGCGCATACTGAACAATAAACTTTTAAATATTGATTTTAAAAAAAAACTACCTTACACCAATTTTAACAACTATTATATCTATTATAGCTAAAAAAATAAGTTAATAGCTTAAGATATAAGATATAAAAGATATGAAGGTATCTTAGATCTTTTAATTTGTTTAGAACATTTATTCTTCCCTAAAGAATTTAAATGAAATATTTAGTCATGCATGAGATTTCATTTATAATAGTTATTGGTTTTCAGTAAAAATTACATTGGATTTTAAAATTGATGCACTTCGAAAATTCTGAAAATGCCTAGAAATTTTTCTCCGTAATTTTATTTAAGAGAACGTGTACATTTGAATTAATAAGTCTCTGTTTGGATTTATAAGAGTTTACTTTTATTTTGTTCTATAAAAACATGTTTCATTGTAAACATAAACATTAAAAACATATTCATTGTAATAAACATATTTCAGTGTATGCTTAAAATGATCGGATACCTAATATTTACAAAACAATATTTTGCTAACACAAGCATAACTCCTTACAAACTTATATTTTGTGATTTTTATTCCCCTAAAATTATCTCATTGTAGATAACTGCATATAATGTTTTATTCATGAAAATATGGGAGCATATGAACATATATTTAAATAAATTACAAAATTATTGAGATTCTTAAAAGACAAATAAAAAAAAAGAGTTCTCAAGAAAGCAAGTTTATAACTTTAAGAAATTAATCAGCATAATTGTGAATCGGTCATGACGCCAATATACGTTTATTAAATACAAAAATCAATAATAAAATGAAAATACGTCACATTATAAACCTATTCTTATTTAGTCTCCAAGAATTATCTTGGAGAAGCTCAGATAAGATATCATTCAGCTATATAATGTATGAATAAACTGCAAAAATCAAATAGTAAGGCTTGTTTTTCAATGAGATTATATTTTCTTTTGTTTCTTAAAAGGGCTTTATCTTTGGGGAAAAATATTTTCATCTAGGTATTGTTTTACAATGACAGTCACCACAATATATCATCTTGTCTTTTTCGTTCAGTAAGACAGTTAAAATTCAAAGCAAAATAGTACACTGCTCATACTTAAATGATTCACATATTTCAGTATTCGAACAAGGCGTACTAAAAATTGTTAGCCATTGTAAAATTCAATCTGCATTTAAAAGTCTATACTTCTAGTATCCAATCCACAAACAGCTCTCTTTTTTCCGAATAAACCGTTTAATTATTTCCTACGCTTGATCCATGGTAGCAACCGGCATCCACAGATATTACATAAGCTAACCACAAAACTGTCTCTTTCTTTTCCCTGTTCCTGTGGCCATTACACAATTTTGAGGTTCGTCCTTCCTGTTCTAAATTCTGTTTTGCAGTTTACTTTCGAGAAATGAAATGTTCAATTACACTTTAGTTTCCTACCACATCATAGAGAATTAGTGGTGGCACTGAGGAGTTTCAAACCCAGCTTCTGAAGAGAGTCGAATTAGAAGTTTAATAAGTATATTCTTCGTCGTTATTAGGAATTGTCATTTAAATTCGAAGTCCTAACACGATTGCCTTCACTGTCGAAAGCTGGGATGTTGGGAACGATGTCAGTGTTTTGGTTTCTGAAAGTCTGAAAATTGGCAATAGAGTTCCTATCTTATTTGAAGGTGGCTGAAGCTGTAAGATAATTAATTATACACAATTACAAATTAATCAAAACCGAATCTAATGGAACATTTGCTATCGTAACTTGTGTCTTTTTATTCTGAAGTAAATCATTATTGATATATTGGTCCCTCCTAATATTAAATTTCATTACTTTGCAATAAAATTAGAAAATATGGGATGTATATTTCTACTAAATATCAAAACTGATCTAAAACAAATTTCTGAGTAAATTCACAAATTTATTATTTTGCTTAACATTACACTTTTTCAGCTTATTTTGGAAGTTATATTTTTTTTTATCATGAAATTTTTTTCTTCATGTCTGTTGTTTTCATTGATCTTTGGAGCGTAATGTTTAGGTAATATTGAAAATTAATATTTTTTCAAACTAAAGTTAATGAGTTTGTTTGTAAATGAAAAAATAATGAAATGTGTTTTTTCTGAAATCCTCCCCCTCTCCATAATCCACATTTTACTCTGCAGTTTTTTTCAAGATATTTTCGCAAATATTTAATACAAAAAAGTTCAACAAACAAATATTTTATTAACAAGACCTATTACATTAACAAAGATGCTGCTGGACATACACAATTACAGAAAGAACGGAAATAATGTTTACTCTTCGCATTACTGGAACAGCTGCAATGGCCCAGTGCTTAAGGAGTTTCTGGTTGGCCATGTTTAACTCAAGTAAGAGAAATGGTATATTTTTAGCCTTAAAGATCCCTCTTTAGAAAAGAAAGACGCTGCACATAAAAGGAAAATGAGACGAAATACCTGTGTGGTATGGCAGGAAGTTAGAATAATAAAAAATCAACTCAAATGTGTCATTGTTGTCATTCAACCGCGGCTCAAACGAATGAAATCCATCGCCAATAATCCTGGCATAGCACTAAAATGATATCATTTCATGCCAATCAAATATCAATTTCCCTATTAGCTGATTATTTTTAGAATTATAATTGTATTGAAAAAATAAGGTTTTTACCTCACGACTCTACTTAAATAATTAAGTGCTGTGAAATGTAGGTACTGCTTTCGAAACAATTAATTTCTTCTAGATGTTACAAAAAATTCTGGTTAGTACAAAGCACTTTAAATCAGCCTCATTTAATACGTACTGCCGTTTAAAAAAATTCATTATTAATAAACACAAATAAAATGCTGAATTAGGAGCATAAGATTTATTAGGATTCTAGCTATGCAGTTTTGTACCATGACTAGTGGATATGATGTCTTATTTTATATAAAGATAAATCTGGACACGTCAAGTTCGAAGAATTTTTATAAATACTACAAAACATGTAATTAATTAATTAATGTACTGATTTAACATCTGTTTCGTGTAATTATTTACGGGTTTGCTATCGATATGGAAAATAATACGTGTTCTTTTTACTCTACATAATATCTAACTATGTATATGTATATATATATATATCAGCTAATTTTATAAGTTATTTTATTTAACTTGAACTTTCATTAATATGGTTGATCTAGAATTCTAATTAGTCCAATTACTGAAGTTCTTCTATTCAAAATTATAAAATATAACACATTTTTAAAATATCTATTAAATTAAAATGTATTCATAGTTAGAAATACATTTTTACTCATTAAAAGACGATGAAAGCTGAAATATGTATAGGGAGATATATTTCAAGAATATCATCTAATTTTTCTTCCTGAATAAATAAAATTAAAAATTAAAGGGGGGAAGATATTATCATTCCTAATGCAATATCTTTTGTGAAAATTCAGTAATATTCATAAAATCAGAAAATGTTTCAAATTTAAATCTTTTAATGATCTGCTGTCAATCTTCCATCTATTTTATTCTTAATTAAAGATTATTTTATTATGAACTTTCAAAGAATTTTTCTTACTACTCATCAGAAATATTGATGTTTCTGTAAAAAGAACTTCACAAAAAATTGAAAAATAATTTCTTTCAAACTACCGAAATTTACACTAAAGTTGTGTACATCTCTTATATTTTATTTCTGACATAAACAATGACTGCTTTTTAAATTCTTTTGCAAAATAATATTATGTATTTATGCCAGTCTGCAATTATCAAAATGGAGAGAGTAGCATAAAATATTAATATTTTTTTTTATTCAACAAAAATAGTTACAAAGTTTAGGATTACAAAAGCATGATAGTTGAATATAAAGTCAGAGTCATAAAAGTAAACATAAATTTCCGGGCCCAAGTAGAAATATGTAAAATTTAAAATTTCACACGCACACAGTATATATAAAAGTTCGTGAGTTCGGGACACAAAAGTCAGCGAAAACATCAGGAAGGAGAAAAAATACTCGAACACCTAAAATCTTCGTCTTCAGAAAAGGAACTTCAACTTCGAGCTCGAGGACGAAACATCAAGACAGACGAGGGAGTCCAGCAGACACAGACGACCAGAAGGAGCCACAAAGAGGAATGCCCGGGAGAAGAAGAGGACTCCATAAGGCACGACACATCTAGAAACAGGCTTCAAGTCGGTCGAAGAACAGGACAACCGCTTCTCGGCAAAGCTCCTGAGGGAGAAAGAGAGGCGATGCTCCTAGGCGGGTCTTGAGGAGACCATCCGCAGTAGTCACAGCACACATAAAACAGAAGTAAAAGGCAATAAAATATGTACAATAAAATATTAAAATACAGGAAAATTACAATATATAAAAAAGTACAAGAATACTAACTAATAATCCTGGTATCTAGATAAAAATATTATTCTCCATGATAATTAATCTTTATGTACATAATTTGTTATTTGTTTTGTTGTAGGAAGCTATGTATCGAAACAACCCACACTATTAAATAGAGTTCATTCTGATGAGTTTTACAATGAAAGTCTTCGAAAGATTAAGAAATTCAAGGAGAAATGTATAACTCTGAACGATGATTATGTAGAGAAGATTTAAGAATAATAGATAAAAACAAAGTTAATACCTTGATTAATTTTAGTCACAATAAAAATTTTTAAGATACCCAAGGAAATTATTAAAAATTTATGATACTGCAAATTACTTTAATCGAAGGTCCTAAAATCTAACAAGCAAACGTTAAAATTACTGTAATTTACATTATGTACATGAGGATAAAATTATATACAGAATAGGTTTTATCTAGATTTCTCGGTTATTTCTCAGTAATAATTACAACTTTACGATATCCGTCTTATCTTATACTACGTAGATTTTAATTAACTCAAAGGTTCATTAATTCCAAAAACCATAATTTAAAGCTCTATTTTTAGAATAATTCTCCATAAAACAGAAGATACATCGAAATTTCTTTTTAACTTCTAAAACAGCTATACCAAAGTAATTTTCTACGCCTTCTTTCCTTTCTAACTTATAAATAAATGATTTTAAAAGCCTAACAATACTGTTGATTGTGTCAGTTTTCGGTTAATTAATTTAAGAAAGTATGCGGCGCTTTTTGGCTGCCTAAGTAAATGTTAATTTCCAATGGGAAGGAAAAATTGGTATCATGATAGATTTCGGAAATGTAATTCTCTCGCTTCTACTAGAAATTAAAAATAGAATTGAGAGTTCATTTCAGAATACAAGCGTAATTTTGAAAGACTGATTAGCAATAAATTTATTTAACTTTTCGTTTAAATATAAACTAATAAAGCAGATTTTTTTATCTGCTGTTCTTAGAACCAATTCCATATTTTTATATTCAATTTTCTTTAAAAAAAACAATCACTTTCAGAATAGAATTTAAAAATGATTTAAATTTTTTTATGGTTATGCTCTTTTCATGGTCTACATCCTTATCTCTACCTAAAAATTGATATCAATATTTGTTAAGGAAAATTATGTAAAAAAATTAAGAGTTATAAAACTTTTGTCGAGTGTTTTTACAAGATATACATTTATATATCATGAATATCATTTGATACTTATTAATGAATTGCATTGTGGCAATAACTGAATACTTCTTTACTTTGCAGAAAAATATTTATTTTTATTTGTTGAGTATATTTATTCTCAGTAATTCAGTTTTTTAATCCCAAATCTATTTATAATAATGGGCATCCCTCTGTTAAGACTGTTCCTTTATTAAAAAAAAGAAATACATAAGCAAATCGGCAAAGTAATTAATTCAACTTTAAGCTATTAAGGGTACCAGGACATCAGCGGAATTCTGGAGCATTAAATCTAAAACTCCTTGTTTTTGTAATATATTTCTTTTCAAAATATTAGTAGAGCTTAAATTTTTTGTGTTCACTATAAAGATATTACAATTTTTCTATCGAACTATTAAAGTAATTATTTCCTCATAAAGACTTTTTCCCTTCTCATTTGAATATGGATATGTTTTGCGTGACATATTTGCATTTTTAAGAATAATATTCCATAAATATACAAAATATTTTACTTGTGATATATAAAACTATACACGAAATAAAATTAACCTACTTTTTGATGATATTACTGTATATTTTCTTTGAAAAATGATAGATAATCGTAATTTAGAAATTTAATTTTTTTTTTCCTTTTTCATTTAAAAATTTATTTCTTAAAAATTAGGTATTATATAGAGAAAAAATATTTTAAATTCAGTATATGCATAAGTACCTTATATAGAAGCGTAAAAGATATTGAACCATATTGTGTAATTTTTTCTTAAATGGTACCTAAACGCAGATATAACTCGCAAAACGTATCCGCATTCAAGTGAGAAGGAATATATTTTATGATAAAATAATTATTTTTATAGTTTGATAGAAAGATTGTAATATCATTATTAGGCCCACACAAAAATCTAAGCTCCACTAATAACTTTCCACGATATATATCACAAAAACAAGGAGTCTTAGAATTAATGTTCCAGAATTCCGCGAATGTCCTGGTACCCTTAAGAATTGTGATTTTTTTGCTACGTTACTAATAGTTAATCGCTTAAAATATTACCAATACTTAGAAACTTAAGCGTAGTTTAAAACTCGGAACGCATTTTTTGGTCTTTGAGAGAAAAAAAAGTTTTTAATCCAGAAAATTTCGTTCAAATACATTTTTCTTGTCTTCTTTGAATAAATGCTTTAAATAGTACAATAAATCAAATGATCGAAATCTGACCTGAATCAGATAATTTACTCAGACATTATCGTACTGTAAACAGTACTAGTTCACTAACATTGTTCAGAATAAGAAAGTAAAAACCGCGATCCATTTTCTTCGGTTGGAACCTATAGTAACACACAATTAATGATAAGAACCAGTAATTAACCAGCACAAACTCTAGTATCTAAGAAATATCTTCATCAATGGAGAGAGTTGACGGAATTACTTTTTTGCTCCTATTCGGACACTTTAAAAATTTTTTATCGCCTCATACATAACATCAACGCAGTTAAGTCCCATAAGTATATTAAATTAAAGGCAATCGACGAATGACTCATCTTCTGATATTTGAAGTAAAACTCTACTTCAACTCTTTTTTAATGCTAGTGAACGAATATTGAATAGAGAATTTACATTGCCGTAACAACTTAATTGTATGAAATTAGAGTAGAGTTTGATCTAACAGTCGGGGTGTTTACCGCTCGAGAAAGCGAGTTGGGTCAAACAGGCCAGGGTGCGTATATAATTGAATGCGATACCTTCCCCCTTTGGTGAAAATGGTTAAGTCTTTCAATAGCTGCTATCAAATTCACCCTCTTTCGATTCTGTTGAAGATCAAATTCCTCGAAGCTGTTTTTAGATTAAAAATTGGTTTTTCGGGCCTGTTAGAACCAACGCGCGTTCTCGCCTTTAGGTTTTCTTTTGAATAATGCTTGTGTGAGAATTTAAAAATAAATCGATATCTATGTTTTCAGGATGAAATGAAACTGCACTTTGGTTGATCACAACTTACCAGCTGTTTTAAATGGCCCCAAAGCCAAAAATCGCATGGATTGTGGTCAGGCGATCGGGGAGGCCACAGATGACGAAATTGGTGGCTGATCACACGTGCTTTTGTGAAGTGATGTTTGAGAACGTCCTTAACACAATTTGTAATGTGTGGCGGAGCTCCATCTTGCATATAAATTATGCGTGAAAGGCACTGACGTGCTTGCAGATCCAGAATAATTTTATTCCGTAATAACGATGCATATCGCTGTCCAGTGATAGAACATGTTACTGGACCTCAAGCACCTAATTCCTTGAAAAAATACAGGCCAAAAATAAAAGACGCGGAAAACCCACACCACACCGTTACTTTTGGTGAGTGTAGCAGAACTTGTAAGGTGGAATACGGATTGTCTGTTTCCCAAATTCGGCAGTTGCGAGTATTCACCGAACCTTCCAAATGAAAGTGTGCTTCGTCTGTCCAGAGGATATTCCAAGGCCATTCTGGATCAACTTCCAAACGAGGAAGAAGCTGCAGTGAGAATAGATGTCGAGTCTCGAAATCATGTGGAAGCAATTCCTGCACAAGTTGAAGCTTGTATGGATAGTAACGGAGAATGTTTCGCATGATCTTCTGGACAGTTGAACGAGGCAAATCCAATGCTTCTGCTACCGGCAAACACTTGTACTACCCTGCACGTTGGATGCTTTGTCCTCTTCCACCTGAAGTGCAACTTTCTCTATTGCTTCCGCAGAAACAGGTTTTCTTCCTCTTCCAGAACGAACATTCAACGATCCTGTTTCTTCAAATTTGGTTACCATTAATCGAAGATTTGTAGCAGTCAATGGACCTTTTCGCATCCCCTTTAAAGTCTGAAATTTCCGTAGAGCAACTATTGCAGAATTATCGTTTTCATAGAATAACTTTACTAACAACTCTTACTTACGTAAACTTACTCTAACTTACGTAATGACATTCTGATTAGCAATACCGAGCACACTGAAAATAAACTATTCTCCCGTGAAAGTTTATTGCCTTTATAACAGTTGCTGTGTGACGTCGAAAAAATTTGCATATTTTTGTCTTCCTTCGTGTAAATCCTTTTGAAAATTAGTCATCGAAGAAGTTTAATTAAGGTTTGCAGTTCATTTTAGAGATTATGTTTTTAATGAGTATCAGTTATTGTGTTACCTTGTCCTGTGGATAAAAAAGCGATAAAACACAAATAGAAAACCGGTAATAAATGTGGCCTTCATTCAAAAGCGTCCTCTAGAGGCGAAATGTTGAACTATTTTTATTTTATTCGCTAAACAAATTCCCATCCCTTCCTTATGTCGCACACAGAATTTTACAACTTTCTGAACAATAGTTTCGTCTGTAGACAATTTTGAAGTAGGTTCGTTTAATTATGGACACCCGGTGAATATATATATACACTGGTTATCATAAATTAAGGAAAAATCACAAAAATAGCGATAACTCTTTCAAAAGTAAGCCAAACCGTGCAAAATTTGCATATGTTGTCCACTAAGAGTAGCTGAGTAAAATTGCAATATGCAAATTAGTGACGCTGCACTCGGCTTACGTCATCTGCCTGGAGCATAAAAGTCCAAGTTTGAGAGAAAGCACACAAATTTTACTGTGATTGCGACATTGAAAATCTGAGATAGCCAATTCGTAATAATGACCTCTAGGCATCATTTGCCTGAAGAACTACGATGGAGAGCCATCGGGAGACTAGAGGCAGGGCAGAGTCAATCAGAAGTGGCCAGATGGCTAAATGTGAGTCCATCTGTGGTTCATAGACTTTGGAGGCAATTTCAAACCACAGATTCGGCATCTAGGAGGTTCAGTCAAGGACGGCCAACTGTTACGACCAGTGCCGATGACCGATATTTGACATTAAGTGCACGCAGGAATAGAACCGCTACTCCGACACATCTTAGATCCTCTCTTGCTGCAGCCACCGGAAGGTTGGTGTCAACGTCAACTGTGCGCAGAAGGCTCCACGAAGGTGGTCTGTATGCGAGACGACCAGCCATTTGCGTGCCGCTCACATCACGCCATAGGAGAGACCGTTTGCAGTGGGCCCGACAACATGTCCACTGGACGTCAGATCAATGGAGGCCTGTTCTCTTTACGGATGAGTCCAGGTTTAGTCTAGAAAGTGACAGTAGACGTTATTTGATATGGAGAGAACCTGGGACCCGTTATCATCCATCAAACATCCGTGAAAGAGATGCATACGGAAGAGGCAGTGTCTGTGTTTGGGGAGGCATATCCTTAGGAGGGCGCACAGACCTCCATGTCTTTCCAAGGGGAACCGTGAATGCTCAGGTTTATCGAGACAACATCCTTGATGCTTATGTGCGCCCATATGCCGGGGCGATTGGTGATTGCTTCCTGTTACAGGACGATAATGCAAGACCACACAGAGCTCGCATTGTTGATGATTATCTTCAACAGGAAACAATTACGCGCATGGAGTGGCCAGCTCGATCCCCGGACTTGAATCCTATCGAGCACGTTTGGGATGCTCTAGGGAGGCGTGTATCTGCCATCAATCCGCCCCCTCAGACCCTTGCCGCGCTTGCATCTGCTTTACAAAAGCAATGGCTCTCACTTCCTATTGAACTGATAGACCGCATAATTGAAAGCATCACACATCGCTGTTTGTGCTGTATTGCTTCTAGAGGCAATCATATTCCATATTAAAGGTACTTTTTCTATTGCAAACCGATACTTCCAATTTGTTTATTTTATACATGTGCTAATTTCTATACTACTATTAATGTCTGATAATTTCTTTTTATGTTGTTTAATACCTTACTATGTGTTGTATATTGTGGGTAAGTTTCATAAAATTCCATGTGTAATTTCTTGAGTTATCGCGATTTTTGTGAATTTTCCTTAATTTATGATAACCAGTGTATATACGATTTCTATCAATTTGTTTTTCCTTTTCCCGCAAAATAGATTGAAATTTCAATCGAAAAACAAACACTAAATTTCGCATAAAAGTGATTATGGGCCAATTTGACCCAACGCGCGCCCTCGTGTTACTATTAGGGCACGCGTTCTCAAGGGTTAAGTCTAGACAGTTAGACATTTGAGGTCTAAGACAGTAGTTCCATTCAGGTACTTTAAAGGTTAACATCACGAACATAGTCTTATTATTCCATTTCTTAGCCATTCAAATATATCCGTAGGAAATACATAACGAGTGATTTTGTTGAATGACAAGAGTTGGCTCATTCATGAGTTGAATATACGACATATCTATCACATATTAGGGGAACCCACCTCTAGACCATCAATTTAATGGAGTAATTCCCGCACCTTATGGTTAGAAATATAAGATTTCTTACCTTTATCTTATCAATCGTAGAAACTAACGTAAAGCATTTCCCAATCAATCAAATTGAAGATTAGAGATCATCAAAGTTCAGAAAATTAATTACATTCCCATACTTTGTCCTCTAAAAACTTTATCGACCCATACTTTTAACAAATAGAATGATTTTATTATCAATTTGGGATTTCTATCGGCTTTCATAAAGGGTTTAACTTATCATCAGCATTACTCCTTGCGAGGCTACAGGGTCTGATCCCGACTTTAAGATGCTTCGTCATAGGAAGTCTTCGTCATTCATTGTCACAAGAGGAAGGAAAACAATCTTCACCGCTTGAGCTCAGTAGTAGTACTAGCTCTTAGAGTGTATGCTACAACAGGAATGAGGTAAGTTTAAATAGGTGTAGCAGGACTTTTGGCTATACCATCTCAGAATTACACTCGTATATTTTTCTTCGTAACCTATCCCATGTGCTTGACTTACCTGTAGTAACTGAATTTATTTCCATGAAATGGCTTTTTAAAAGTGTCAGGAATAAAAATGGAGTAGAATAAGATAAAATCAAATTTAATTCTGCATGAAAATATTGATAAAATGTGTCAAAAACAATATTTTGTATAAGAGAAAAATGTGGTAATTATTTGTCAGGTTTCTAAGAAAATTCTAGATTTTATAACAAAAAATAGTATCAAAACTTAAGAAATTCTTATATTTCGGCTACATTTAAAGAATTAAGATAATCATTGCTAAAAACTATTTCTATTGTGGATAAAAATATCTAACTCAATCCATTAGCAATATGTTGAAATTATTAATACATAGTTTAAAATAGACAACATCCTCATAAATGATGATTTTATGTTCTATGCGCTAATGAACTTCATATCAAAGAAAAGTGAAGAAATAATCAGAATAATTTAATAAGTTAAGTACAGCGGTCTTTAAACTATGTTACTGGTAGTCCAGGGATCCTCAAATCAAAATACAAATTCGAAAAAAAAATTTAAGCACTCACACTAGTTTAAGCATTCAAACTGGTATTTTTTAACTTAAATATATATTTATATACTTGGTTATCTTTGAAAATTAATCAGAAGCTTCAAAGCTGCCGACGTCCGTAACGCGATATCAAATGAGATAATGTATGTGTAAAAGTAGCTCTGGATATTCAATTGTTATATCGATGTGTATGTAAAATAAATTAAAGTTCGTTGCAGAGTTTGCATAACTGCGATTATCTAAATGCGAGCTACAGTTGTATGCTCAGTGAAAAAAAATTAACGCGCGAGGTAACAAAAGAAATATATAGTGACAAATTAAATGCATAATATGAAATATGACAACATGTATCATTTATAGTACTAGACTTTGACAATTTGTGCAAAAAATGAAAGGACACCGCAGTCACCAAATGTAATGCATAGAGAATTTACACCTGGAACACAATTTAATGTTATAAATGGATAAATGTGAATACTTTTATATGAAAATGTTTTCATAAATATAAAATACGTTACTTTAATTATCTTACGTTAAGTACATATAACATATTAATCTACTCTAAATAGTATTTTAAGGTCTAATTTTCTTAGCGTAGGAAGTAGCTTCCTGAAATAGCCTAATAGTTCTAAAGGTTCCATGTGCCGACAAGTTCTGAAGATAGCTAATTTAGCATGTTAAATAGAAAAAAAAATCATTGCTTTATTTTTGTCTTATTTTAGTCGATAGTATTCCATTAGTTATTGTAAAATTATTACAGTATGAGGAAATTTCAGAAGCAATTAAATGAAAGGTTATTCGGAACAAAAAATTGTTCATAAATTCAATACAACGAATAATAATTTGACGGCTTACGAATAGTCTAATTCAACTCTATTGAATGAAATAATTTTAAGATAGAACATAAGAGATATTTAAAATACTTACTCAGTTCTTATTTTTTTTTAATCAGTATTATCAGTATTATTGATAAATTGAATTTCCTTGGTTTAATGCGCTGAAAACGTGTCTATCAGATTAATCCGATGCGTAAATAAAATTCTTTATGTCGATTAATATCGTCGTCATAGTATTTCTATCTAAAGCGTGTGGTCGTTAATTGCAGAAGATACTTACAGTTTCGGAGGAACATCAAACGGAATTTAGGAATTTAAACGGAATTTATTGTAATTTTATAAATGTTTCATTAAATTAAAATTATTGAGATATAGCCCAATGTGGTATGTGTAGTTGAGATAGTTAAGAATTTTTCATGATAATCAAAAGAGGGGATATATTAATGAAGCACACTTTGATTAAAACTAAAATAAAATAAGTAATATCTTTGCAAAGATTCAATGAAAACTTCTTAAAAAGCACCTTAAGAAATTTGCAATGAAAAAAGGAAAACAGATCTCCACATTCATTTAGACATTAATACTGCAGTTATAAGCCTCCAAACTGTTTTCTGCAACAAAAAAAAAAAAAGTAAAAAAAATTATTAAACTACCCTAAAGTAATAGTAAATATGTAGCCGAAAAACATTAAACTACAATATAAAGTTTCTATGAAGTGTTGAAAGAAAATAAAAAGAAATACAACAAAAGTTTGCAACTCGCTTTAGAAAAAAAAGTTTCTATTATACAAAAAATAAACAGCAAATAACAGCTTCTATAAAAGAAAAAAAAGAGTTTAAGTTTTTTTTCTTTCTTTTGCTTGTGTGTGAAAAACCGTATTATGTGTGTTTTAGAATAAAGGATATGAGCACTGGAGTAGAAAACTTTTGGGAGGGAAATCTTATAAAGTTAATAAAGAGCAGACAGCACAAAACAATTTTAAAATGGTGTGCTGGTCTCGAAGTAATATTCCACGATATTTGGAATAGTTTTCTAGGCAACAATTTTAATAATGATAATTCTGGGAAGAAAATTTGGGGAAGTAGCTTAAATAAAATATATGAATGGAATTACGTTATTTTCGAAAAATAAACATTTAAGTTTTTAGGTAGTTTTAATATATTTAAAATTATAACATGAATGTTAAAACGAATTTTATCAATACATATGAGGCTTTAGAATTAATATGTTCTTAATATATGTGGCAAAATAAGGTTTCTATTCATTACCCTGAAAGATATCGGTTGTTAACGAAATCGTTAAAACAGTTTATTTTTTCGTATGCTAAATTTACGAAATCTTTTTAGTTTCTCGTTATAGAAGTGAATATTATTTAATATATTTAGCAAAAATGTAATCGTTAAGACATAACTTAAAAGAAATAAATTGAAATGATTAAGACGAATTGATACGTAAAATATAATTTCATATATAGCGGATAATCCAAATCACAGTGCGATCGAACAAAAATCGTACTGCGAGTTGGAACTATGTCTAATTGATTGAAAAAATCTTTGCTAAGTAATTAGATTAGTAAGTTTTGTTACTTAGAGGCATTGAACTTTTTCTCTGATGGAAAGAGATAGAGGAAAATTATTTGTCTTTCTTAAAAGCCGTTACATTTATACATTTAATAATTAGAAAAAAGTAATTAGAAGTTTCACCTTTTAAAGTATTACCAAAATAATCATTAAATATTTAATTAACTTCAAAATCTTCTCAGAACTTCAAGTAAACAGCATCTGAAATGCAATATATCTATCAACAGAATGCTATTTCTCGCATGTTTCTTACAAAAGGAGCTTTCGATTCAAAATGAATTCAAAGCGTAATCATATTTTCCAGGGAATTTCATAATGAGACTAAAAGAAAATCCATTTAATGAAATTATCCAATACGTTTTGCATTATATGCATCATAAATTGTAATTCTACTGTGTTATTCGATTATTTACATGTGCTAATAATAATTATTTTTGAAAAATTGATTTCATTGGATTTTAGGAGCCATAAATTGATGTAGCCAGGAGTATCGTAAAGTTTACAGAATCTAAAAGTACAGAATCTAATCGAGATAGAAACTGAATTTTTATTTATTATTCCTCCAACTTCTGTACAAAATCATAATCTAGATTTATACATTTGTCTCAAAATTCTTGACCTTTTGATAGCCATCACTATAAAACTGAACAGATTGAACGCTTTCTTCTCCATACTCCGAATTACTTCACTCAACGGCTTCCTGAAACCGAACAAATCAATATTAATTGCATTAATTTTTACAATATTATGTACAGATGGATCAATTTATATGCAGAATAAATTTATCTTAGCCTCCTCGGTTATTTCTTAGTATCAATAAACATTTTATGATATCCCCTTGTAAAGATTTATCGTTGATAACGTTATTTCTGTTGAAATCAAGATGTATGTCGTACTAGTAAGAAAACAATACATTACTTTAGATTATTTTTAACTCGCTATTTTGTAGTTGCAAACGTTTCGTCTCCCATTGGAATGAAATTAATGTTGTTTAAAAATGCAAGTTAAATCGCAGCAAGTTCAAAACAACAGTTTGATATCAGTTTCCATTTCTATTTTTTAAGTAATAATTTTTACTTGTATAATATTCCCCGTGCCTCTTTACAAACAATTCTTAGCCTTGTGTAATCAAGGCAAGCATAGAATGACAGAAATGTTTTTAAAGAAACTGTGTTTACGGTTATAATACGTCCAGAAACCATAAAATGAAGGAATTAAAAAGAAATAAACTTAAATATTCCCAGTCCCTAAGAAATTTCTTTCTCACTGTCACTTTTCCGTTTATTATCAAATTGGTGTCAAAGAATCTTTCACACCTAATGAAAATGCTTCTAATCGGTAATATGAAACAAACGCTTTCACATTCCACGTTATAAGAGTATCTCTAGGAAAATAGCTTTTGCCGTTATACAGTTTTAATATTCGCTTAAGTGTCTGTAAATTGGTAATGAAATCCTGTTATGAATATCCCATTCTTAAACTTCATTATTCTTTAGAAAGATATAATGAAATATCAAAACGCAGGAAGAAATATTTCTATACAGTTCTCTAGAGAATGATTAGGTTTAACTAAGGAATGATATCGATGTATATACAACATTTTTCATTGCCGTTAATTCAATTTATTATTTAATTTCCAGCTATAATATGCCTTTCTACAACATGTATTATTGATGATGTTACATGAATTTTCTTCCTTGATTTATATTTCAAAGTAAAACAAATTATTCGATTTTTTTAAGTTTCTGTGTTCACCATAAGGGTATAATAATTTGACAAATTCAAAACATATTATTAGAGTTGTGACTGCAGCCCATTCTCTTTGCCTCTTGTGCCATAGCTGAACTCAATGTCTTAACACTAAAAGCCAATAAGTTGATCAAAGAGACGTTAGAGCAATAATCACAATATTTATTACTTGGTTGCTAATATAACGACAATTATAAATGCTCTCCCGGACAAGGCCTTAACTCGATCTACCAGTAATAAACTAACTGACTCTTACCGCTAAGGCTATCTTGACTTCTAGCATACATTAACCAGCCGATAACTTGTAACAATTTCTAGCTCCGACTTCAACTCCGACTCTGGAACGTTTGCTGAACACTGAAATCACTCAACCTCAACTTCTCGAACCACTCAACCTCTACTTCAACCTCTTTATCGCGACTCTCAGTCTGAGTTTATGTATTTCCTAACTCTCCTGCTTCACTTCAACCTGCTTTACATAATCACGTTTCATTTTTGGTTGGGCAAAGGTTGTTTAGCAAATGCAATAAATCTTAATTAAAAGTCCCCAAGGTTAGTAAAGTGAAACCGCGAATAGCCCAACGTCACAGAGTGACTCATCATATTTCAAAACATATCATCAGGCTATTACTTCAAGAGCAGAAAAATACAACAGTCAATATTATAACGTTTAATTGTCTAATTATTATTGTGTTTAACATTCTTTTATAGCTTGTATTATTATAGTAATATTTATGCATTGTATTATAGTATTATAATAGTAGTATTTATTTGTTTTTTTATTTTATTTTAGACATATGAACTTACAGTCCATTTTCCTATAAATATCTATTTTTGAATAATTATCTCTCCAATATCCCATGTTTTTCTTGACATAACATAAGTTTTTCATTTCTCAAGCATCTGTATAATTTCTTCACCAACAATATTGGTCATTTAAAAGCATATTGTATGCATACAATAATAATAAATTTTATTTTTGAAGAACTTTCTAGTATGTGCTTATAATTATTAAAAGTTAAATACAAACACTGATAGAGGATTATTTCACGTTTTTCACGTGTTTTAATCAAATTAATAAAATGAAGCATAAAATATTGTAGAACAGATATTTATCATTATTGTTTTTTTTTTCTTTTTCATACTTTCTCTCTGTTACAAACTTTTATATACAAATAAAACAAGAAAAGTTTGTAAAAAGTTGCCACAAAAAAGTATTTTTAAGTGACTTAAAGTTTTATAGCTCTTTGATGGAATTGGTTACCAATAAATCCTTTAATAAAAAAAATTTATTTCCTTTGAAGAAACTATTTTTTTACAATGTTTTACATATTTCAGTCTGAAATATCAAATTGCATTTATTTAATTATTTACAAATGTAATGATTGTCAAAATATTATATTATAAAATGCAAAGTCATATATAATATTAAACTGATTATACAAGGTCGAAAGGTCAAATTTATTCTATACTGTTTTAAGATAATACCACAATAAAAATATTATGTTTCCCTTGCATGCGAAATACGAATATTATTTTTTCTAAGCCTTTAAGCAATGTTTTTTCAACTTCATTAACCTGATTTGTAAGCAAAACTACCCCCCATATGAAGACTTTCAATAACCTGTTTTAACAAATGGAAACCAAATTTGGTTCTTAAAAACTTATTCTTCATTTTTCGCAAATAATTAAATAAATGATCCTCAAGCTGAAATACATGCTGCGTGATACGAAGTAAACATTTTTAAATGTTCTAAATTACAGTAGCATATATTTATATCCATAGTTTGGATTTTAAAATGCCTTAAATGTTAGAAAATATTTAAAGAGATGTCCAGAAAAATAAAAAGCTTTGTGCATTTAATAAATTCGAGGTAAGCCTTTTCATTTTGAACATTTTCATGACTTTGTAGTCATGTAAAAACAGAAAATGAAGAAATGAAAAGAAGAAAATATTCTAAACTTATTCCTCTGGATATGATTTATGCTATTGCCAACATTTTCAATGGAATCTTATCTCAAAGGAATAGATGGGAATGGATGCAAACGAAAAGACTTTTGCATTCCTTTTGTAAAAAATTGCCGAAATATCTTAGTATTTCAAATACCATAGTTTTCAGATGTTTAAAACTATAAAGCAATGAAACGTTTATGTAAGTATTTTGGTTGAACTGTTTCAAATCAAAACGATGTTTTGTAGACATTCATTTTCATCAAAAATAAGTCAAGAAGTTTTTAAAACTAATAACCATTGGGTGTAAAGCATTAGAGTAATTGATGATTCAGTTAAGAATCTCTTCTATCAGTTTTATAAAATATTTTTCTCTCAGAGTATTTCAGTAATACCAAATTTTAAAGGATTTTCTTCTGTTTTCTTTTAAAGAATAAGTAACAATATGAAGTTTAATGTCATCATTGAAGCGAGGAAAAAAAGAAAGGCTGATTTATTTTAAACTTTAAGTAGCTGGAGCGATTCAAATTTGTCAACACCAAAGTTCATTTTTTTCACATCTTTTGTATTAAGTCCTAAAAGATATAAGTACTTAGTTTGTCAATTACGAGTACTCTTTTCTTCTAAATTAATCTATAATTCCTGATAGAGAATTTACATAAAATTTAGTAAAGCATTTTTTATTCTCATTGCTCTGTTTCAGTATGTTTAAGAAAGAATTGCATTTCAGTTATGCTTTATCTGGTTTTCATTTTGTTACTTGACAGCTGCATATGCGAAAGGCTTAGAAATAAGAAAAGATGTGCATGGTAAAATATTGGTGAAAGAATATACTTCATTTTTCCGGAAAAAAAATAGTAATTTTTCATGCTATGGGAACAATCACTACATTTTCTAACGGACTTAAAATAAAGAGAGAAAAAGAATTTTTTAAAGAATTTCGAAATAAATAAGGTTATATAAACATTATATAAATTAACTCATGCTAAACATCTAACTTTGGGAGAAAGGGTATGTTAAAAAGCTGAAGTTACCTTAAACTATGAATTTTTATGTCAAAATAAAAACACTAAGTTCAATTAAATATAAATATCAAGCACCAAATGACCAGATAATTAGTTATACATGAACTAATTAGTCTCGAACTATATAGCAATATTAAAACTATTGTATATAGTTAGAATATTATCCAACAGATCTCGTGGATCTGTAGTCAGAACACCCATTAATAGGTTTGAATATTGAGATACATTTAAAATTATAGAATGCTTATTGTGCTTCAGAAAATGTTCTATCGATATATGTGCAAGTTAATTGATAAAGATATATCCTCATTTATCTTAAAGGTATGTATTCAGAACCATATTGGAGTTTTGATGCCCAAAACGAGAAAGATATAAGGAAAAAAAATTATGTAAATGAGATTCGAAGTTTTGATTTTTCTTTTTATTTCTTTCTTCAAATTATATGAAAATATTAAATTTGAAGGGACTCTTATCCTTTATAGTATTAATGAACTAAAGAATTTCTTATTTCCTTCATTTATTTCTTATGTTATTTTTAATACATTTTTATTAGAAATGCATGAATTATGGAATACTTTTGCTTTCGCATTTAAAGTTTAAAATTATTTTGAGACTGGATGCTGTTAAAATTGTATTGTCCTTTGTTTAACTAATAAAATAGAATAAAATCGAAGACCTCAGTTAAAAAATAATTTTGTACCGAAAGGACTTTTGAAATATTTTGGGCATAAGTCAGTCAAAAACGCTTGTTTAAGTATCTAAAAAAATCCAATCTTTATGTAGAGGAATCTCAAAAAAGAAGAAAAATTTATCTTCCATTCTAAACAAACGCTACACATTCCTCTCGTTACAATTTAATTCAAAAACATTTTTAGATAAATAAAAAATGTGTATAATTATTAAACTTAAAGAGTAGCATAGATTTTTCAGTATATTTCACGCAATTTTCATAATACCAATTGTAATTATATTTGTTTTCTATTTGAGTTGTATCTTATTTATTTATTTATAATTATATTTGTAACTCACCTTGTGCTTCTCAAGCAAGGGTTTCAACCAATATTTAAAAAAAATGTCGCATAAAAGAGAATTAAATTCACAATCTTTCCTGAAAGTTGCATTGATATTTTGTGACCACATGTGGTCATGGTCGCAGAGGGCATTATTTCGTTCCAGTCTTTCTGATGATATTAAACATCTGCCGTGCAGCGGGTTTGATACACGTTTAATCTGTTGAGACTTCAAGTATTCCTATTAACGCGAAGTAGAAGTTTGGAGGGGAAATGCTAGCTCCTTTGTGTGTCATTTTCGTCATTTGACGGAGGTTCAAACTTACGAGGTCCGTCATCAATAACCCTCGGTATTTCAGGGCGAAGTTAATAAATAATCAGTTAAGTAACATGTCTAAGAAACCCATAATTGTTGCCAATAGTTCTTAGAATATGATATTTTACTCAGCTTATATGATCTCTATTTAGCGTCTTATTCTAATAGTTAAATTTCATTTTATTGTTTTAAAATAATTTGTGGGCAATTTGACTCAAGTAAGTAATTTAATCTTTACATCACAATTATTTATTGAGAAGTAACATATGCTGCATATTCGCTCATGTACCTTTTTAAAGTTTTTAATAAAAATATTGCTTAAACCAAGAGACAAACGCTTTCCTTCAATCAAAAAATCAATTTTATGGAACAAAACCAGAAAACTATCCGAACCCATGAAGGAAAAAAATATTTCTGGAAGCGAAGTTCGTTCCATTTACCTTCTTGTAACATTCGGCAAGGGGAAAATTCGGCAAAAAATTCAATGGTGTAATCGCGCTTTCCCTCAATTTTTCCTTAGTAACTGCTGAAGTAGGTGGTGAGCTAATAGTAGGACAAGCGCAAAAAAGAGAAAGAGGGAGAATATAACAATATAAGCTGAAAATAGAAAATAAGTCCCCACGGCAATAACATTTTAAAACAAAATACTAGAGAAAATATTTCTAGAAAACAAATAAGTAAAAAAGTGTAAGATAAAGAGAAAAAAAAAGGAATATTGTTATGTCTGACCATGCATTCAATTCAGAACAAATCGATGGTTGAGTAAAACCAATATGAAGAACTCAGATTAGAATCATTCTTTGAGAATTTTTCCGTCTTTTTCTCACAAAAATCGATGCCTGGTATAAAAAAACATAGCCTTCGGCACCAAGTTATGCTGAGTTGTTCTCATACTTTTTTGTTATATGTGTTCATTGCTATTCTTTGAACCTTGCAAGTCACAAAGAAAATTTGAGGTATGGCTACATTTTTTTTTCCAATATTATTCCAAGCCGTCTTAAAGTGAAGTACAGTTTTCATGTTTTGAAAACCACTAATAGGCAATTTTTTTTAAGATTTAACGTTTTTGAAAAAAAAAAAAGTAATATGTTACGATAATAATTTTAACAAAAATGACACCTAAAGGATATTATATCCTAATGACTCTCTAATTAACGAACTTTTTCAAAGAAAAATCATTAAAAAATTTTTAACCTAAAGGAGGAAAATAACTCCGAGATTAATAAAAAAAATCTTTTACGAGTTCATCGGGTTTTTTATTATTATTATTATTATTACAGGTTTTTCATCTCACACATTTTAATGCTTATAAAAATATATAGTCGACTTATTACGTCCACTTTGTTCTTGTTATCGCTTATATTCAATACAATGTCCCACTTTTATAATTTAAAATAAATTTTTGCTACATTTGTCACAGATAATGTATTTAAATATATCATTATTGATTACATAGTTAAAATTCAGATATACACATCCTAACAAGAAGATTCCAACTTTTTTATTGTAAGTAATCGTATACAACTAATTCATTAATACATAATGGATGACCAACATCTTTCACACAGATGAGACTTACTTTTCATTGTTAGGAAGAGACAATGCACATATCTGTAGCACGTGGTCAAAAGAGAATGTACGTGTCTTTCCTGAGTAAACCGGACACACACAACATGTTACTGTTTAGTGCAGTTTTTAGCGTGTTTTATTGTGGGCCTTTTTCACCATGAAATGTGTTCTGTACAAGCAGACGGGAAGACAAGTCCAGTTTATGTAATAATAGAGGTTACTTGCAAATTCCGCAAGAAAAAAAATTATACGATGCTGGTTGGAACATAATGTCGTCTACAAACTGGCATTCATGTAAGAACGAATCTCCTCACATTATAATCGGTGTGATGAAATTCCTACAATGACCCTTCTCTGAAGGAAGGTTAATCATCCATCACTGTATAAATGAATGGGCCTGTTGCTTACCAGAATGAAAAAGTTTTGATTTTTGCTCATAGGTTACATTAGTCGTGATTGTACTCTGAATAGTCATTCGCCGTTGGATCATAAAAGAGGCTATTCGCATTAAATTCCCCTGCTTCCATTTGAATATACCAAATGCTTCTTTTAATGTTATTGTCAGTTGCTTGGAACTATCATTCGTACTGATGGTGGACATATATATCTCGTACTCCAGTGTTTGATACTAGTAAAAACTTACTCTATCGACAAGAATCTAATTTTCTCCGCTATTTTTTTTTTTTTCCTTTTCTCTTCGCTCTTTCTATCTTTTTAATAAAATTGCATTCAAATATTTTAATTCTTTTAATTCTTATGGTTTTTTCAAATTGCATGCAAATTTTTGAAATACCTGATATCCGTATGTGTATTTTATTAACAAATAGGATTAGAATGCTATATTAGTATTGGAAAGTTCTAAATTTTAGGAGTTCTCCTTTAGAGGAGTTTAAGGAAAAATTCTTCTCTTCTCAATCATTCTTTAATTTCATAGGAGGGGGGGATTGTCGGGAGTTCGAAACCTATTTTAGGTCATTAAAGAAAGATGGTCTTCAAAACTGTGTATCTCTTTTTGATACCAGAGCTATATTTAATGGAATATCATCATTCATTTAAACCTCCAGAGCAGAAGGTACCATTTGATGAGCTCTTTGTCTATTTTTGCATCAAATAACTTTCCATAATATTCTGTAAATATTATTAAATTTATAAAACTGAAAAGGATTTAAATTGTGATATATTTCAATGCTGTTGTTCAATAAAATTATTGAGTTTCAATCGAGCATTTCTTAATGCTGAATTACTTTTATAATTATAAGGCAACAAAATTATTCGCTTATGTAATATTTTTCTTTTTGGTAAATGAAATAAAAACACCTGAATAATATTTTTAGGGTGTTTTTTATTCCATTTACTATAACATTTTTAAAGACATTTAAATCTTAAAAAATGAATAATATTTGAAGGACATTTAAATTTTACACTCTGTATATCCAAAACCATAATTTGCAAAATATTTGATAAATTAAAATATCAAATTTGAGGTTCCTATTCCAAAAAATATTCACAACAATTCTCCTTTACCACATATAACTAAGTGATATGTTTGCTTTTGATAACTAACTCAATTTCCCTGAGTAATTGTGGGGATCCTCTTTTGTCCTATCCCCCTCTTTCATCCATTCATTCCTCCAGTTATTCATTATTGAAATTTGCACTTTATCCATGTTTCGTAAGTTCGTCCTCCAAGTTCATTCCAAGTAAAATGAAAAGTCCAATGTCTAGAAAACCTTTTGCCTTCGTAAACTAAATACTACTCTTGTCTTACCCTGAAATTTTAACTAACAATTTTGGAAGCAATCCAGCTTATATTTCACCATAAATAGCCTTCGATACTGGTAGATATAGTTGCTTCATCATTTGAAGTCCAAACGTTTGGCAAGAATTATACGCAGAGACTTAATTTTCCTGTGTATGGTGTATAAATTTAATAATGTAGCTGTCTCTATAAAAATAAAAATGAAAGTATAAATAATAATGAGGAAGAGTATCATCAAATCACTTGATGTTGATTCAAGATTTAAAATTACAAATATCGATAATATTTATCTTATCCTTGAAAAGTTTATGAAAGGCATACATACACATAAGCGTGTGTGTATACGTATAATGAGAAATGTATTAAAGAGAAACTAATAAACTTTTTGGTCTCATTAAAAGTGTATTAATTACACTTAACAAGATGAAAAACCTAATTATTAGTAATCAAGAGTATTTTTTAACTATGATCAGTTTTCCTCAAATATGAAATATGTAATATTGCAAGTTATTTTTAATTTGATTACTTATTATTGTACAATGTAACAGTTTTAAGAATATAAATATGCATGGCTATATTTCCATGCAATGTATATAAAAATGATGAAAGAAAGTAAAAAATAAAGATAAAACTAATAAAAAGAAAATTAATTATATCAGTTTTTGGAAATATAAATGAGTTTAAAAATTAAAAGAACATCTTTTATTTATTTCAACAAAGAAGCCATTTAAAAATGAAACTTAACTAAATAATTTCAAGTTCCATAAAATATACTGTTTTACTTTTTTTTAAAATTTTCCAATGATGAATTGTCATTTCAATACAAATTAAATATGTACTCTTAAATTTACATCATTTTCAAACTGTAAATTATGTTTTAAATATAAAATAAATAAAAATATACTTAACTTTTAATTTTTTAAAATTATTAGATCTAATTCCTAACATTTCAGAGAAATAAGAAAATTTGAAAAAAAAAAAAAAACTTAGTGTCATTAGTTTAATTTTTCTTGATAAAATTTTCTAAATCCGGTGAAATTCGGGAAAGTTGTAATTGTAATCCAAGTCTTGGAAAACGCAGGAGTTTATTTTACTCTTTAACCTTAATTAAATTTTATTTCATTAAAAAATTTTGGAAACATTTATTTCGATTCATCTAACGATCCCTCACATTTTACATTTAAACATTAATTATTTTGTCAATCGTTACCTTTAAGCCTTTCTAAGGCCTGCAGAGTACACTTACCTCCAGCTAAGATACGAGAACTTTAGAATAACAGAATAAAATGCGTTTGCACCATCTAGCAGTGTCCTGCTGTGAACGTAATACCTGTTTTCTGCATTTTTATGAAAAGAAATATCTGCAAATACTTAATTTTATCGACCTGTATGAATGTAAAGTATGTCTGAAATACAATACTTTTGCAGGTAGAAATCTGTTTAGAAAATAGATTTATAAATATAATGCATTGCAAAATAAATTGGAATAAAAAACACATAAAATGCCTATGTATTGAACAGCACTCAAAGGGCGGAGGTAAAGGAAATCACACCCCCAGAAAAAAGGGTCTTAAAAATCAGATTAATTATACTTACTCGTAATAAGCTAAATTTTCTTTTCTCAAATCAATACCAGCACTACCAAAATTAAATCAATGTACTCTAACTAGAAAAAAATGTCTATACAAAGAGTTCATGTAAAACCTAAGGAAAAATTTAAAAATAATTTCATCTGAATTATGGAAATCGCAAAATGTAAGCAAATGCAGTTGATGGATATTTGTTTCATCATGAAGAATACATGATTTTAAATTCATTCTACTCTAATATTTTTCAAGAAAATCATATATATATATAATATCTAAGTATGATATACCGAATTAATTTAATAATGTCACAGAAAATTAATTCCCAAAGTTTTAAATGAAATATTACTTCTTTATAATATTTTACGTGGAGTGAAAGAGTGGTCAAATATTCATTTGAGCAATAAACCAGATTTAGAAGCGTAATTACAGCTACGCTCTGTTCTTCTAAACTAAGAAATCAAATATGATGAAGAGACCAGGAATACGGTTGATTGAATTATAATACGGGTAATTAATTTAATGAAGTAATTATGTAATTCTTTATTGAACTCTCAGCAAAATATTCATTTCCAATAGGGGGGAAGGAAGCGTCATCAAATATTTTCATAAACTGCCAATTCTTTCGATTAGAGATTAAAAGTGAAACTGAGTAATTTCTCTTAAAGAATAATCATAATTTGAAATTCTTATATAAGTGCAAAATTATTTTATGAATCTTTAAAATGATTACTATGGTTAATACCAAAAAAAAAGGAGTTTCTATATGCAATTCGAAAAGCTCGTTTTAATACCTAAATTCTTAAAAATTGTTTTTATGGTTGTAATAAATTGTTATATATATATATATATATATAAACACAAGCACAAAAGAGAAATATATATTTTCAAGATATATTTATGGTTTTGAAAGCTTCTTTAATTCTACAGAGATAGATGACTTGATAAAGACATTATTAATTATTTATAAGAATTATCATTCGAACAATTTTTTTCTTATGAAAAATTTAAATTATTAAATAAAATTGTACTTGGAGAAAATTATAATAAATATAACAAAAAAGTTTTCACATCTGAGGACGACATCTGAGCTGCAACTCCCTCCCCAAACTTCCACACCATGCCAAAGGAAGGACTTTGAGTCTCGACGCATTCAACGTGCATCAGGCCAGACTACACGATCTTGACTATTAAATGCCTAAAATATAAATAAAAAAAAACTTCACTGCATCGGAAGATCACAGTTTAATTTTCCAAAACGTAGAAGCTTGCAAATATGGTTTAGAAAGATACTTTTTCTCACTTTCTTATATATGAATGTGGTGATCTATAGATAAAATACTCGAGTGGTATTTTACAAAACTTTAAAGGTGTAATGTTTCCTCAAATTATTTTTTCTTGATATGTTTTACACAAAACCACTTTTTTTGACATCATTCATATAGGTAAAAACATACTGCAGAAACTTGAAACGGTACTTCGAAGTCAACGTAGCCTATCTTGATTTTCGAAATTTCAGTTCATAAGAAAAAGAAATTCTTAAGAAGTTGTTTAACCTAAATGAGATATTTATTACTCCTGTTCTTATTGAGCAAATGTATAGAAGATGAATGCAAATTAAATTTCCGTAGTACGTTTTTTCATTTTGAAATTTTGTATTACACCTTCCTTTTTGTAATACACCTTCATAAATTTATCTACCAGCTTAAATAATCTCCAAGACTATATTCTCTTACATTAAAATTCAGATTTTGATAGAATATGCTGAATTCATATTAATCGTGAAACAAATATCGTAATTGTTTTGGAAAGTTTTTTTTTTTTATTTACGGGTATATATTTTTCTGATCGAAGTTATCTAGATTAACTTTGCGTACATGGGGATGAATTACGTAATAAAATATAAGGCACAGGATGAATTTTTAGAATTTATTCCTGTTTTCATTTTAATAACACGTTAAAAGCTAGAAACAAAAAAAATTAATAATGCATATAAAGTCAAGTTAAAAAATTAAGTGACTTTTTTAAATAAAATTCTTTATAAAAAATAACAAAATAATTAAGGAATTGCTTTTTTACTTTAGTTAATATTTGTTTGTTTCAGTATATTTTTCCTGATACAAAACAACAAATTTATAATCATTATAAAGAAAAGACGGTCCTTGCATGAAAAAAGTGGAAACACAACAAAAAATTAATTTACCCAATTAGCGTAACTTCTGGAAGATATAAATAAAATTCCTTTCTCAAATTGATGATAAAAAATATTTAAATAACTCTTAAGTGTTGATAATAGGATAAAAATGTTATACCAAGGTCTAAAAAACTCTTAATGACATAACGTAATCGTTAATAAAATAATATGCAGCCATCTCTCCTTAATGATTAAAACCCATACATTAACACAAAGGTTGAATATTTATAAAAGTAATATGAGCATATGAATTTAATCATTAAAGTAAGATTATTTTATTATATATATATATATATATATATATATATATATATATATATATATCTGCTATATAATTATCTAAAAGTAATACATAATTTTTTTTAATATATTATTCCAATAAATAGCAAAAATATTTGCAATCGTTATTATTAGATTATATATGTAATGGTTTAATTTATCTATCATAAATTTTCTTTTTTCTGTTTTTAAAATTAATTAACTTATACATTTTTCCTACACGAAACAATTGTAAGCAACAACGAGATAATCGCATTATGCGACAACTAATTGGATTTCAACTAGGGAACATTTAATAATTACTTTTTTAAATGAGATAATTATAGTTAAACAAAAACACATTACTTTTATCTCATTACTTTTATTAATTTACCATATGACCATTACTTATTATTCATAATACAACAATTAATAGTTATAATAATAATCAGCACTTATTCGTTGAAAATCTAGAACTAGATGCACTCAGCCGTAATTATACTTAACTGTTCATGTGAAGTCGATGTTATCAAGAAATAATCTTTACCTTATTCATTTTAATATTGAATTTTTTCTGTTCAATTCATCCAAACTTTTACAATTTCATGATCATCTAGGTATGCCACATTATTTCCATGTGAAATTAAATAGTATCCTTTTATTATGATTTCAATTAATTTGGTACAAAATTTGAATTCTTATGCATAAACTGAATCACAAAATTATATTTATTGAATTTCAACGTTATCTAACAAATTTATATGCATTACGCCACTCAAAGAATTCATTAGACGCCTTAATTTTTATACTTCTTAAAATATGGAAATCATTATGTATAATACTTGTTTCGTAATTTTACTTTATTAGAGTTATTAGATAAAAGGGTTTTGTTACAAAAATATGAAAGTTAGCAATATGATGACATTAAATTTTTTTGTAGTTCATCAAATAATAGTCTTAGCAGTTTCAGTGTTTATTATTTTATATACCTAATGATACGACTTTAAAATATTTGAAGTATTTCAAAAAAAAAAGTATTTTATATTGTCTTCTTGATATATATTGAATCAAAAATGGAATGATTGTTTTTAATTAGAATTACTTTGTTAAATAATATAAAATAATTTGTAATCTCAAACCATTTTTTAAAATTTTCCATCCCTTCTCCAAAACATTATTAGTTGTTAAATAAAAATTGAATGATATTTTAAGATTCTTTGCCATCTAATTTTGAATTCTAAGGTAATTTCTTCAAATTTCAACATTTTATTTCTTAATTTCTTCTCATGAAAATTTATTGAAACAAATATTTATGTTTTTAATGAAAATACCAATAGTCCTAATACTTAAAAATTTAAAATTTTGGTTGAAATGTCATTAAATGTTATCGGACATTTGAAAAAAAAACATACGACAGTGACAAACCAATATGAATATTCTGATAACTTAAGTTCAAATGAAGTTTTAGCGAATGTAAATTTGAGTTTGAAGCATTAAAAATATTTTTACCAGTTATATCTTCAATTTTCTCTTCGACTTTAGTTTACTTAATAAAACGAACCATATTTAGAGTCATTTTCTTTTAAGAAAGTTTTTGTACTTGAAAATTATATTAAGTTTTGTTTTTCAAGGATTTACTTAAGTAAAATAAATTTTGGAAAAGGCAAACGTATGTTGAATTTTTTTTTAAAAAAAGGAACTAAATTTAGAAAATATTCCTAATACGTTTTTCGATTAAATTTTTATATGAATTTATGTGCGTTAATAATTATTTGTTAATTCTTAATTTTCGAGCTTTATCATAATCAATAAATAGAAAATTTATTTCATATATAAGATAATTTGC